>PVKV010009760.1:6847-79333 GCA_004027835.1 Alouatta palliata | reverse complement strand
TATCCCAGACAGACTCCAGTCTCATACGGCCTTAGCATCCCAGACAGACTCCAGTCTCATATGGCCTTAATATCCCAGACAGACTCCAGTCTCATACGGCCTTAATATCCCAGACAGACTCCAGTCTCATACGGCCTTAATATCTCAGACTCTACTGGCAACCCCTAGTCTACTGTTCTAAACATAGGAATTATAAGAATGCAAGTTGATTTACAAATATATTCTAAATGATAGGGTATCACAAAAAAACAATTTAGCCAGTCATCTGAATTCAATTTAGCAGAATAATCTGAGCTTAGAAACTGACCTGCCTCCGCAGCCAGGCAACACCACAGCCACGCATTTGGGACACAGCCTCCCTCCACCAAGGGGCTCTCCAGGCCCTGCACAGCCCCTCGACCTGCCCAAACCTCGTGGCTGCAGACACCTTCTCTCACAGCAAGTAAGGTCTACCCCCACACATTCTAAGACCCACCCCATAAACCGAGAAATCAAATGAAAAATATGACAAACCTCGCAAAGTTGATATATTTTAATGGAGTAGGATATCACTGCTATAACTGCCAACTAGAAAATATGTAGAAACATCAAATCACGTTTAGGACAACGTCAAGAGAAAAAATACAGTGGGGCATACACTAGGAATACAACAGTGTAAAAATGTGCTGTCACAAATAGGGACTAGAAGACATGACAAAAATAGGTACCTGGGGATGATGGAGACGTTGATCTTTTGATGTTAAATGTTCTTTAATAAGCGTGCCGTGGCATGTTCTAGACATCATGCCTACCAGTGCCCACCAGGCAGGATGAGAGCTGGTTCCGGCCCACATCTCGCCTCTCATGGCCCCATGGGTCCCTCGGCCCTGTTCCACCCCGGCTGCCTTGAGACCTCCTGGAACATCAGCTTCTGGAGGCCTCTCTGACCACCCTGCATCTTCCCTGCAGAGTCTCTCACACAGCCTGCACCTCCCCTGCACTGCACATACCCCAGCTTGGTGTTACACTTGTAGTTGGGAAATTATGAACTCCATTATAAGCTCCATGAAATAAAAGGGTGCTTTTACACCACTCTACCCCCAGCCCTAGAGTACCCAGCACATAATTGCAGCTCCAGAGTACTGACAAATAAATGGTTTCCATAGCCTTGCCATTCACACAGCACTCCTTCCAACACACACTACACATTCACCACACATCCACCACAAACACACACACACCACACCTTCATCACACATGTATCAAACACAACTCACCCCCACAGAAACACACACACCATACATACTACACACACACATCACAGACCACTTACATCCCAGAGACACACACACACTACACACTCACCACATACTCTCACCATACACTCACCACACACACTACACACTCACCACACATACACCACACACACACACCTTCAACACACGCATGTATCACACACAACTGACAGAAATAGATACCACATACGAGCCACCCCCAGAGAAACACACACACCACAGACCACTTATCCCCCACAGGCACACCACATGTCCTTCTACTCTTGTATTTTATTTAAGGCCCTCTATTTTTTACACCATTCAAGGTAGAAGTTTCCATACCATCCACGATTCTTCACTCATGCCCCTACTGAGAACTGGTGGCCAGTGTCAGCCAGGTTTCCTTAATGAACACCCTCCACCCCATGAGGGTTCAATGTCTGTCTTCCCTGTCAGACTGTTCATGCCGTGGGAGCCAGGGTAGGGTCTCATCATGTGCCTAGCCCGTCATCCTCCAAAATATGATGAATGTTAAGTTGAACCAAATTAAATAACTGTGTTTTGGATTAGTTTACACTAGCATGAATGTCTTGTTGCCCCACAGAACATATCCTAAAGAAAAAAGCTTACATTGTTTTATTTGTAATACTCTGCATGGTGGACATAAAAAACTAACTTCAGGAGCTGTCTGAGAAATTCACTGCTACCTCACGAATATCGTCAGGCCCACCACACCTGGTGTGATGACAGGCACACATACAGCAGCCGAGAAACACCAGCTGTGTCAGGAAAACTGACCGCAAGCGTGCTGTCAAACAGTTGCTCCCATCTCAAAACTGTTGCACTCAAAGCCGTCTAAATGTAAGAGCCAGCAACAATTACGCTGTCTCCCAGCTCCTATAAGCAGACGAGGAGCGCTGAGCACATCCTATTTATAGTCAAGCCAAGTCCAAGCATGCCCTCAGATCCTGCAGGGTTGCAATGCTTGCCTAGCTTCAGGGTTCAGGAACTAAAAGTCTTGCTGCTGCTGCCACCTATTGCAGGAAATGTGAATCTAGGTTCAAGGAAAGCTGGATTGTCGAGTGGGCCCTGCTGTCCCACAGTGACGTGGTGGAATGGTTCTCTGAACTCACTGCAGTTGTCTAGTATTTCCATTCATGCTGAGCACCAAATTAAGGTCATCCATTGCTAAAATCTATAAGCCAAGGCTTCCTGATGTGATATATGTGAGAATTCCTGGCAGGGTGCGGTGGTCAGTAATCTCAGCACTTTGGGAGGCCAAAGCGGGTGGATCACTGGAGGTCAGGAGTTTGAGACCAGCCTGGCCAACATGGTGAAACCCCATCTCTACCAAAAATACAAAAGTTAGCCAGGCATGGTAGGGGGTGCTTGTAATTCCAGCTACTCAGGAGGCTGAGGCCGCCTGAACACCAGAGGCGGAGGTTACAGTGAGCCGAGATCACACCACTGCACTCCAGCCTGGGCGACAAGAGGAAAACTCTGTCTCAAAAAAAAAAAAGAGAGAATTCCTACAAAATGTTGGCATAGGAGTCAGCACTCAGTAAATGTTGGTTGCCTGAATGACAGACACAAACTAGATAGAAGTGGCAATGGTAACATGATCAACTTTTTTTTTTTTTTTTTAAACAGAGTCTCACTCTGTCACCCAGGCTGGAGTGCAGTGGCATTATCTCAGCTCACTGCAACCTCTACCTCCCGAGTTGAAGTGATTCTCCTACCTCAGCCTCCTGAGTAGCTGGGACTACAGGCATGTGCCACCATGCCCAGCTAATTTTTTACATTTTTAATAAAGATGGGGTTTCACTGTGTTAGCCAGGATGGTCTCAATCTCCTGACCTTGTGATCTGCCTGCCTCTGCCTCCCAAAGTGCTGGGATTGCAGGTTTGAGCCACTGCAACCGTCCACATGATCAACTTTTTTTTTTTTTTTTGAGATGGAGTCTTGCTCTGTTGCCAGGCTAGAGTGCAGTGGCATGATCTCGGCTTGCTGCAACCTCCGTCACCTCCATCTCCCGGGCTCAAGTGATTCCCCTGCCTCAACCTCCTGAGCAGCTGGGAATACAGGCGTGCACCACCACCAATTTTTTTTTTTATATTTTAGTAGAGATGGGGTTTCACCATGACCAAGATGGTCTCGATTTCCTGACCTCGTGATTCACCGGCCTCGGCCTCCCAAAGTGCTGGGATTAGAGGCGTGAAGCCACTGCGCCTGGCCCATGATCAACTTTTAAAGCACCTTTCTCTTGAGACCTGAAGCCCTGCACAATGACCTGGCTGCATACTGTGCAAAAGCTACATCAGCGAGCACGGGCGTGCGGTGAAGAGAAGCATCTCACCTGGCTCTGGTACTGTCTGAAAGGGTGCCCTTGCCTTTGAAAGCATTTGTTTTGGTGCTATTTCGTTTCATTCCCTTCAAGACAAAATATTTCTGACTTTGGGAATTCTGAAAAATAAGAGAGCAATAGGGTTAGCACAGATTGGCAGACAGATTTTCTTATTCAGCCTATGCAAGCTACAAGAATGGAGCCTTTGGGTTTGTCAAACAATCCAATGATTTGCAAGCTGCTGGAGAACTGCTGCTGGAGAACTTAGGCAAATCACGTAAATTTCACACTAAATTGTAGGATTCCCAGGTGGAGGGATTTCACGTGACCGCTGTATGACCACCACTTCTCTTTCCATGTCTCAATGCAATACACACACATGCACATACACACCACACACATACATCCCTGGTGTGGTCCCTTCTGTCTTCCTCACAACAACCAGCAGTAAAGAAGGTAAAGAAGGAGAGGTGGGACTACCATCTCCAGCTTTTGAAACTCTACTCTGTAACTCAACAAAAGGAGACACCAAATCAGAGTGGCTTTTCAGCAGTCACATGTAGGGGGTTTGTCCTATCGGTCCCTTGAACGCAAACCCTAGCCAGCCTTCCCACACTGCTGTGACATCCCTTCTGGGACCTCCCCTATATAGGAAGGTCAGCATTCCAAGCAGTTACCTGGTGATACAAGGTGAACCTGAGTTCAAAGTACCAACAACTACAGCAGAAAAGGAGGCAGCAACCTAGCAGTAAAGAAACTCTTAATATATCCAATAAAAACAAAACAAAAAATTCAGAGGACACTAGATAACTAATCCTTCAGTGCAAAAACATAGATGTACATCCACAAAAAAAAAAAAAAGCAGCAAACAGGGAATCATGATTTTCCTAAGCAAACAAAGCAAAGAACCAGTAACTGATCCTAATGAAACAGTGATGTTTGAGCTGTCTGTTCAAGAATTCAAAATAGCAATTTTAAGAAAACTCTGTGATTTCCAAGATAACACAGAAAATCAATTCAGAACTATACCAGAGAAATTAAGCAAAGATTGAAATAATTTTTTAACAATCAAGTGGAAATCTTGGAATGGAGAAATACATTTGCTGAACTGAAAAATTCATAAAGGCTACCAACAGCAGAATGGATCAAGAGAAAAGAGTCAGTTATCTTAACAACAGGCTATTTGAAAATACAGTTGGAGGGGGAAAATGAAAAAAGAACAAAAAGCAATGAAGATCACCTGTAAGATATACAAAATTTCCTCAAAGGATGAAATTTTTTAAAAATTATTGATATTCAAGGGAATTGATCAAGAGCAAGGGGTACAAAGCTTATTCAAAGAAATAATAACAGAAAACTTTCCAAAACTTGAGAAAGATAAATATCCAGGTACAGGAAGATCAGAGAACAATAAACAGATTTGCCCCAATTAAGACTATTCCAAGGCATATAATAAACTCTCAAAAGTCAAGAACAAGAGAGAATCCTAAAAACAGCAAGAGGAAAAAAAGTAAATAACATATAAAGGAGCTCTCATTCATCTAGTAAAAGATTTCTTAACAGAAATCATACAGCCAGGAGAGAAGGGAACACATTTTCAAAATTCTAAAAGAAAAGACAAAACTGCCATCCAAGAATATTGTATTCAGCAAAGTTATCCTCCAAATATGAAGGAGAGATAAAGTCTTTCCCAGACAAATAAAAGTTGAGAGAATTCACCACCACCAGACTTGTCTTACAAAAAATGCCAAAGGAATTCAATCTGAAAGAAAGAAAACACTAACATTCAGAAAAAACAAAACCAAAGATATAAAACTTGCTGGTAAAATTAAGTACACAGACAAACTTGGGATACTCTAATACTGGAATTGTGGTATGCAATCTACTCATAACTCTAGCATGAAGTCTAAAAGATAAATCTGTTAAAAACAGTAATAGCTACTGCAACCTGTTGAGATAGGTAATATAAAAGTACATAAATTGAGGCAACTAAAAGTAAAAATGTGGGGCAGATTAGTATAGAGTTTCTTCTTATTTTTTGTTTGTTTATATTCTTTTTTGTGACCTAAGATGAGCTGTCATCTTTTAAAAATAATTTGTTGGCTAGGCGCGGTGGTTCACACCTGTAATCCAAGCACTTTGGAGGTCAAGGCAGGCGGATCAACCTGAGATCAGGAGTTCAAGACCAGACTGACCAACATGGTGAAACCCCATCTTAAAAAATAATAATAGTAATAATAATAATAATAATTTGTTATATCTATAAGATGTTTCTGTAAGCTCATGATAACTATAATGCAAAAACCTAAAAAGCAATAAATTAAAACATACTACCAGAGAAAATCACTTAACTATAAGGGAAGACAGTAAGAAAGGAAGGAAGAGAAGACTTATAAAACAAACAAAAAAAAACCAACAAAATGGCAACAGTAAGTTCTTACTCATCAGTAATAACACTGAATGTTAATTGACTCAGTTCTCCAATTAAAAGGCATAGAGTGGCTGAATGGATAAAGAAACAACATCCAACAATATGCTGTCTACAAGAAACCCACTTCACCTAAAAAGACACACATAGACTGAAAGTGAAGAGATGGAAAAGAATATTCCATGCAAATGAAAACCAAAATAAGAGCAGGAATAGCTTTACTTATCTCAGATAAAACAGACCACAAATCAAAGACTATCAGAGCAGTGTGAAGAAGAGGTGAGATGGCCCCTGAGCCAACAAGAAGCCTTGTGCTACTACATCCTAAACCCAGCACTGACATCCAACTGCCATCACCACCACGCCCAAGAGAAATGCTGAAGGGGACATGAAAGAAGATAAAACCAAGGTGAAGGACAAATCACAGAGATCTGCAAGCTTGTCTGCTAAACCTGCTCCTCCAAAGCCAGAGCCCAAGCCCCTACAGAGCCCATGGTTCAAAAGGGCCCCTACAAAGAAGAGAGAGAAGGTACCCAAAGGGAAAAAGGGAAAAGCTGACATTGGCAAGAAGGACAATAACCCTGCACAATATCCAGATGCCAAAACAGACCAGGCACAGAAAGCTGAAGGTGTTGGAGATGCCAAGTGAAGTGTGTGCCTTTTTAATAACTGCATACCTCTGATGACTGTACAGTTTGAAAAACTATTTTTAATCAAGTTGTACAAAAAAGCAGAATTTCACTGTACTTTTTAAGCTATATTGTTAGCACACAGAATACTTCATTGTTGTTTTTTGGGGAATACGTCACTAATAGAATGTCTTCAAAACTAGACTGATGTGGAGAAAACACCTTTCCCTTCTCGTTTTGAGAGGCTTCCTCTTGGGTTTCCACAAGGAGGGATTTCCTGTCTTTGACATACATAGCCACTTTGGCATGAAAGCCTTAAGGAGGGAAAAACAAATTCATTTTTATATCCTCTTTTCTCTTTCCACCTTGAGCAAAGACTTAATTCCCTTAAACCAAGATACCTGTTGGGACCTGACCCCCAATAATTGGTTACCAGTGTGTCAGGTAATCTGGGCTTTCCAGTGATGCCACTGAGATGGGGCCCCTCAAAAGAGCAGTGGTTCTGTTTCTAGATTGTGGATCTTCAGATAAATTCTCTCACTTTCATTTCGCTTCCTGAAAGTCATGGTTGGCTCATGAAAAGTTGTTCAATCCTCACTCTAAACTTTCCTTGTTCAGAGGATCAAATGAAGACGTCATAGGATTTGATAGTGGCTTTCTGATTTATGGTAGTCCATTGAAGAAGGGAGTTTGAAAGTTGTTAAATACTGTTAATGATTATCTGCCCATGTCCTGCTGAAATACCATGATTGGTTATTGAAAGTATCTTTAATAAAGCCGGATATAGTTAGGCTTGGGAAAAAAAATCAAAACCTATCAAAAAAGAAAAGAAGGTCACTATATAATGATAAAGGGATTAATTCAGCAACAATTATAAATATATATGCACCCCATGTCAGAGCTCACAAGTACCTAAAGTAAACATCACTAGATCTAAAAGAGACAGATTGCAATACAATCATACTAAGGGACTTCAAAACACTTCACTCTCAGTGATGAATAGAACATCCAGATAGAAAATCAACAAAGAAACACTGCCTTTAAACTACACACTAGACCTAATAGGGCTAACTGATATTTACAGAACATTTCACCCACTGCTGCAGAATACACATTTCATTTTCTTTTCCTTTCTTTAGAGATGGGATCTTGCTGGATTGCCCAGACTGGACTCAAAACTCCTGGGCTCAAGTGATCCTCCCCTCAGCCTCCCAAGTAAGTAGGATGATAGGCACGCACCATCATACCCAGCTAAAACACATATTCTTTTCATCAGCACATGAAATATTCTCCAGAATAGACCACATCTTAGGCCACAAAACAAGTCTCAACAAATTTAAAAAATATAAATCTTATCAAGTATCTTTTCTGGTCACAATGGAATAAAACTATAAATCAATAACAAAAGGAACCTCAGAAACTCATGAACACATGGAAATTAAACAACATACTCCTGAATGACCAATGAATCAATGAAGAAATTAAGAAGGAAATTTTAAAATTTCTTGAAACAAATAAAATGGAAACCCAACACACCAAAGTCTATGGGTTACAGCAAAAGCAGTACTAAGACAGAAGTTTATAATCATGAACACCTATGTCAAAAAAAGTAGAAAGACTTCAAAGAAACAACCTGATGATGCACTTGAAGGAAATCGAAAAGCAAGAACAAACCAAACCCAAATGTAGTAGAAGGAAAGATATAATAAAGATCAGAGGCTGGACATGGTGGCTCACACCTGTAATCCCAGCGCTTTGGTAGGCTGAGGTAGAGGATTGCTTGAGGCCAGGAGTTCAAGACCAGCCTGGGCAATATAGTAAGACCCCATCTCTACAAAAACTTTTTTTAAAAAAAATTAGCTGGGAGGTCAGGAGTTCAAGACCAGCCTGGTCAACATGGTAAAACACCACCTCTACTAAAAGTACAAAAATTAGCCAGGCATGGTGGCGGGCGCCTGTAATCCCAGGAGGCTGAGAAAGGAGAATTGCTGGAACCCAGGAGGCAGAAAGCTGCAGTGAGCTGAGATTAGACCACTGCACTCCAGCCTGGGCAACAGAGCAAGACTCCAGTTCAAAAAAAAAAAAAAAAAAAAAGCTGGGAATGGTGGCAGCATGCACATGTAGTCCTAGCTACTCAGGAAGCTGAAGCTGAGGCAGGATTACTTGAGCCCAGGAGTTTGAGGCTACAGTGAGTTATTATCCTGCTACTGCACTTCAGCCTGGGCAACAGAGCCCTGTCTCAAAAATAGACAAATAAATAAATAATCAGAGGATAAATAAACAAAATTGAGACAAGAAAAAATACAAAAAATCAATGAAACATGAGTTTATCCTTTAAAAAGATAAAGTCAACAAACCTTTGGCTAGACTAAGAAAAAAAGAGAGAAGACCCAAGTTGGAAAGGAAGAAGTCAAATTAGGCTTGTTCACAGGTGACATGATCTTATATTTAGGAAAAAAACCTAATACTCCACCAAAAACCTGTTAGAACTAAGTTCAGTAAAGTTGCAGGACGCAAAATCAACATACAAAAATTGGTGACATTTATACATATCAACAGTGAACAAACTGAAAAAAGAAAGCAAGGAAGCAATTCCATTTATAATAGCTACAAAGAATATAAAACACCTAGAAATCAATTTAATCAAAGAAGTGAAAGACTAATAAAAGAAAAACTATAAAGCACTGATGAAAGAAATTGAAGAGGACACCAAAAAATGGAAAGGTATTTCACGCTCATGAATTGAAAAAATTATTATTGTTGAAATGGTAATACTACCCACAGCAATTTACAGATTCAATGCAATCCCTACCAAAATACCATGACATTCTTCAGAAAAATAGGAAAAAAAGTCCTAAAATTTACATGGAACCACAAAAGATCCCTCGTAGCCATACCAATCCTGAGCAAAGAGAACAAAATGGCAGGCATCACACTACATGACTTCAAAATTTACTACAAAGCTATTGCTATCAAATCAGCATGGCCCTGGTATAAAAACAGACACATAGAACAAAGGGAACAGAATAGAAAACCCAGATATAAATCCACATATTTACAGCCAACTCATCTTTGACAAAGATGTCAAGAACATACAATGGGTAAAGACAGTGTCTTCAATGAATAGTGCTGGGAAAACTGGATAATTACATGTAGAAGAATGACACTAGAGCTCTGTCTCTCACCACACACAAAAATAAAATAAAATCGATGAAAGATTTAAATCTAAGACCCAAAACTATGAAACTACTAGAAGAAAACGTTGGTGAAATGCCTCAGGACATTGGTGTAAGCAAAGATATTTTGTGTAAGACTTCAAAAGCACAGGCAACCAAAGCAAACACAGACAAACTGGATTACGTCAAGCTAAAAGCTTCTGCACAGCAAAGGAAACAACCAGTAGAGTGAAAAGACAACTCACAGAATAGAAGAAAATATCTGCAAACTACTTGTCTGACAAGGGATTAATAACTAGAATACATATATAAGGAGTTCAAATACTCGACAGCAAGTAAACAATCTGATTTATAAATAGGCAAAATAACTGAATGGGCATTTCTCAAAAGCAGACATCCAGACAGCCAACAGGTATATGAAAAAGTGCTCAGCATCACTAATCATCAGAGAAATGCAAATCAAAAGCACAATGAGATATCATCTCATCCCAGTTGAACTGGATTTTATCCAAAAGGCAGGCAGTAACAGATGCTGGCAAGGATGCAGAGAAAGGGGAACCCTTGTACACTGCTGATGGGAATGTAAATGAGCACAGCCACTGTGGAGAATAGTGTGGACTTACCTCAAAAAAAAAAAAAAAAAAACTGAAAATAGAACTACCAAATGATCCAGCAATTCCACTAATGGGTATATATCCCCAAAACAGGAAATCAATATATCAAAAAGACATCTGTCCATGTTCATTGCAGCACAATTCACAGTAGCCAAAATAGAATCAACCTAAGTGACCATCAGTAAATGAATGGATGAAGAAAACGTGGTACATAGACACAATGGAATATTATCCAGCCATTAAAAAAAGAATAAAATTCTGTTATTTGTAGCAACACGGATGGAACTGCAGGTCATTATGTGACATTCTGATTAAAAAGTGAGATAAGCCAAGTACAGAAAAGAAGAATGTTGGATGTTCTCACTCATATGGAGGAGCTCAAAAAGTGGATCTCACAAAGACAGAGTAGATTGGTGGTTAGCACAGGCTAGGAAAGGTCGAGGGGAGGAGAGGAGGAAGAGAAGTTGATTAATGGGTACAAATACATAGTCTGATAGAAGAAATAACACCTAGTGTTAGATCAGTAAGGTGACTATAGTTTATAACCTACTGTACTTTTCAGAATAGCTAGAAGAGAAGAATTTGAATGGTTCTAATATAAAGACAAATATTTAAGGTGATGGATATCCCAAGTATACTGATTTGAACTTTACAAATTATATGAATGTGTTAAATCCCATGTACCCTGAAATAGGTACATGGATTATGGATCAATAAAAATAAATAAAAAATTTTTAAATAAAGAAAAAATAGGGCCAGGAGCAGTGACTCAATGCCTGTAATCCCAACACTTTGGGAGGCCGACGTAGGCAGATCACTTGAGGCCAGGAGTTTGAGACTAGCCTGGCCAACATGGCAAAATCCTGACTTTACTAAAAATACAAAAAAAATTAGCTGGGTGTGGTGATGGGTGCCTGTAATCCCAGCTACTCGGGAGGCTGAGGTACAAGAATTGCTTGAACCCAGGAGGCGAAGATTGCAATTAGCTGAGACTGCACTGCTGCAGCAGCCTGGGTGACAGAGTGAGACTCTGTCTCAAAAAAAAAAAAAGAAAAGAAAAAGAAAAAAAAAAAAAGAGAAAGCATGCAATACTTCTCCAGGGCACAGAGACTGAAATTCAATTTTTTTTTTTTTTTGAGAGGAGGTCTCAGACTAGAATGCAGTGGTGCAATCTCGGCTCATCACAACCTTGCCTTCAGGGCTCAAGTGATCCTTGCACCTTAGCCTCAGCCTCCTGAATAACTGGGACTACAGGTGCGTGCCACCACACCTGGCTAATTTTTGTAGAGACAGAGTTTTGCCATGTTACCCAGGCTGGTCTCGAACTTCTGGGTTCAAGTGATCCTCCCACCTCAGCCTCCCGAAGTGCTGGGATTATAGGTATGAGCCACCATACCAGGCCTGAAATTCAAACTCTTAATTGTGGGGTAGAAGGTCATTTACGTCATTAACCACCTGGCTTCAGGTGACCCTTCCAGGCGCCATTACCTCCAGGCATGCTACATGCTTACCCAGTGCTCCCAATACACCATGTAGTTCCTCACTTCTGAGTTCTGGTTCACGCCTGTGCTAGAATTTCCTTCATTCTTTTGCACCTGGCAAACTTCAATTAATCTTTTAAGACTGAGATTATATCCCCTTCCTTCATGAGACCTTCCTATCATCCTTAAACAAAATTAATCATGCCTTTACAAAAAACTTAAGTCTTATAGGTGTGCTTTGCTAATTGTTTCATTTAATAAAGAAAAGAACAAATAGATAAAAGCCACTCGGAATTCCATCACTTTGTTGTGGGGCTGCAGAGGTGGTGGGAGGGTAAAGTATGAAGCAAAAGTATTAAATTTTCCCATATATTCCTCCAGTTCTACCTCAATTTTCACTTTGATTCTCTGCTTCCAGACCTTTCTGTTGGCCGCTGTTAGACAGCAAATCCCTCCAGTGAAAAGGGCTCCACTTACCTTTTTACGCTCCACATGGCATAGCATGCGGCAAGCACCCCATTCGCCTTTGCTCTTGATGGACCACAGTCATCAACACTGACATTGCAAGGGATAGAAGCTTAGGCTAATTTTACCCTTGATTCTGAAAACTAAGCAAGGTTCTGAGTATGACCAAGGCACTGTGAGGAGTTCTGTAGCTCACCCCCGACTTTCCACCATCCTCAGCTGGGGTTTTCAAAACAGAGAGAATTTTGAGATATTAATGAATGTGATTACTTCAGAACTTGGTGAGGTAGAAATTGGCAAGGATCATAAAAACTAATATCCCCAAAATAAGCATCAAGTCACAGACCATCAAATACACTTCTTAACCATCGGTAAAAACACAATTAGAAGGCTATTTCACTGATACATTTGTTTATGTGCCAGAGAAGTATTGATGTCCAGTTTTAAACACATGCTATTTATATCAGAATCATAACAAAAGTGCCACACATCTGCCTTGGCATCCAGAGAAAACATAATTCAACACAAGAGCAGAAAGTGTGCACAGCCAAACAGAAATGGCACCAGAAGCAAAAATTATTGGAACTGTATCATGTGGAGGATTGTGGAAATTATTACTCGGCTAAATTGGAAAAAATTGTAAGCAACACAAAAGGTTTTGGCAGTTAGATCCAAACACTTGAGAAAAATCTTCTCCTTGTCTATACTGATATCAAATGGATGTTCTGTTATATTTTGGGACACATCAACTCTCAAGTTCCCTTTATAGCATTCCACAGACTTGCATATATACAACAGCCATTTACTGAGCATCTACATTCTTGAACAGTGGGAAAATCCAAAGCCTTGGCATCAGGCAGGCATGGGGTCAAACTGGCTCCACTACCTACCATAAGAACTTGCAAGTTAATTAACCTCTTCCTGACTCAGTTTCCTCATTTGACAAAGGGAGGTAGAGTTGCCCTCAATAACCATGGGTTCCACATCCATGGATTCAACCATAGATCGAAAATATTCAGGAAAAATATGGATATTTGTGTCTGTACTGACCATGTATGGACTTTTTTGCTTGTCTCGATACAGTATAACTATTTACATAGTATTTACATTGTATTAGATATTATAAGTAATCTAGAGATAATTTAAGGTATATGGGAGGATTGTGTAGGTTATATGCAAATACTACACCATTTTATATAAGGGACTTGAACATCCATGAATCTAGGTATCTTTGAGGGGATGCTAAAACAAATCTCCCAAAGATACTAAGGGACAAATGTAGTATCTCTCCTTCAAGCAAGTATTCTTAGCATGGAATCAAGGCCCATGTGTGTGCTTTTGTAGACCTCCAGACTCAGTGAGATACAAAACTGTGTGTGAGACGATTTTTCTAGACCACTTCTCAAAAGGCAGGTGACCCCAAAATGGCAAAGGCCACTGCTCTACAGGCTGTAGATGGATCGCAGGAGACATTCGTGGAGTGCTTGGCATACAGTGAGCTTTAACTATTTGGTTGCTGTTATTTTTAGGCCCTGAGGACATACAGAAATATAAATCAGAGCACTGGGCAAAAAAAAAAAAAAAAAAAAAAAAGGTAGACAGTTATAGGTTCACCTCAGAATATCACAATAACAGAGAAAAACAAACAAACAAATGAGAAAAAAACTCAGCAGGAAGAACTGGCAGGGTGGAGACATCAGGCGTGTCATGGCAATGAGATGAGCACCGCCCAGGGACCCCCAGTGCTTAGGCGGGCCTTGGCATACGGAAGGTGCTCAGTGAATAATTGCTAAGTAAATGAGCAAACGAATGACTGAAAGCAACCCAGGGTACAGGACAACACCATTTACAATGTCCCAGAAGAAAAACTAAATTCAGGAGGTGTTACTGAAAACTTACTCTTCAGAAATCTTTCAAATATTCAATTCAAGTGCTATAGTCCACATTCTCTCCCTGAAGAGTGAGGATGGTAAGCCCATGCTTTTGTCATTGAGCAGTAATCTAGGTCCTTTCAATCCTCTGTGATGAGCCCTGTGAGAAATTTCTTTTGGACCTATTTTTCCAGATGAATCAAAAGATCATATTTGCCTGGAAAAAAAGAAATTTTATTAACTTCTATTTTTCCATGAGTTGACAAGAAGCTCCCAGCTAAATTTACAGCCCAACTTTATTAACTGTTACAGATGATCTGAGTATTCTTTCTTTCTGATACCTTTCTATTCTGTCTATATTTTTAATGATCATGATTTACATGTTTCTATTTTGCCACACTGTAGTTATCTTTACAAGTCATCTCAAAGCCTTGGCAGGACCTGTAGAGTTATTTGAGAGCGGCAGAGTACTCATCAAGAACACAGGTTATTGTCCACGTGTGTGCTTTTATCAGGCAGTCCTGGAGTTGAAGCCACACTCACTACAATTTATCAGCTTTGTTAAGTCCCTTAACCTCTCCGTGTCCCTGTGGCCTTCTGTTTCGTTTGTCGGGTTGGCTTTGGTTTGTTTGTTTTGAGACAGAGTTTTATTCTCGTTGCCCCAGACTGAAGTGCAATGGTGTGACCTTGGCTCACTGCAACGTCCGCCTCCCAGGTTCAAGTGATTCTCCAGCCTCAGCTTCTGCAGTAGCTGGGATTACAGGTGCCTGCCACCATACCCAGCTAATTTTTGGCATTTTTAGTAGAGACAGGATTTCACCATGTTGGCCAGGCTGTTCTCAAACTCCTGACCTCAGGTGATCCACCTGTCTTGGCCTCCCGAAGTGCTGGGATTACAGGCATGAACCACTGCGCTCAGGCTGTTTTGTTTTTTGAGACAGGGTCTCGCTCTGTCACCCAGGCTGGAGTGCAGTAGCATGATCATGGCTCACTGCAACCTAAAACTCCTGGGCTCAAGTGATCCTCCCACCTTGACCTCCTGAGTAGCTGGAACTAAAGGCACATGCCACCAGAGAGATGGGGGTCTCACTGTTGCCTGGGCTGGACTCAAACTACTGGCCTCAAGCGATCCTCCTCCCTCGGCCTCCCAAAGTGGTAGGATTACAGGCATAAGCTACCGCACCCAACCTGCACTTTTTCATAACCAACTTGTGAGGACTAAACAAAAAAAGCATGAAGGACCAAACTGTGCCTGGCACACAGTAAGTGTTCAATTAGTATTAGCCAGTAGCAGTATTAGTAGTAGTTGGAGTAGAAATAGAAGCAGTAAAACTGTGGACAAACAGATGGAAAGAAAAAGTAACAAATGGTACCTGAAACAAAGTAAACAAAATAGCAGTGAAAATTCAAAACCAAAAACAGAAAATGAAGCTTTTAATACTGAAAGTATATCATATTCATGTTATCTCTATTCACAGTTTTCTCAAACCTGTCTCTTCCCCTTATACATCCTCTTCCAAAAAGTGACAGTATCCTAGGCAGTGCAGAATTGAAAGTGAATTAATATGTAAATATTACAAAAATCCAATCGATATAATTGTACAAGCCTAGACCTGGAATATTTTTAGATATTCTTCACAAAAAGATCACTTGTGGTATTTAAAGGAAGACAATGACTGTTAGCTTTTTTTTTTTTTTTTCCCTCACTCACCATTTCTCATCTACATTATGTAGTTTATTCTTCAATCCCGGCAAAGGAAGGAGACATCTGGGAAAAGCTTCTGTGACTCTCAGCATTTACAAACCTTAGACAACCACTCTTGATACACAGCTGTACAGAAGCTTTACTAAAGCAACGGCCTTGTTAACAGCCAGTGGCCTCCCACTAGATTCCTGATCTGGGCAGGCACCAGGCTACTGAACATCCTCATGGAGCTGGTTCTGTCTCCAGGTGCCAGTCAGCTGTAGGGATCACAGCATGGGGGCCATAGAGATCTCTGTACATGGGGAAGAAGAGGATACCTGGAACAGCACAGTTTTTCCTTGGAGAGAGAAATTTAGTCTCAAGTAAGCACTTATTGACAAATATCTATGATCCCCTATCACGAACCAAGCATTAAAATGAGCACAGAGGAAAAAGGGAAAGCACAGATAACTAAAAAAAAAAAAAAAAAAAAAAAAAAAAAAAAAAAAAAAAAAAAAAAAAAAAAAAAAAAAAAAAAAAAAAAAAAAAAAAAAAAAAAAAAAAAAAAAAAAAAAAAAAAAAAAAAAAAAAAAAAAAAAAAAAAAAAAAAAAAAAAAAAAAAAAAAAAAAAAAATGCGCCTCCTCAAAGAATCTTGCAATAAGACTGACTGGGAGGCAAATATCTTCACATATAATCGAAGCGGCCATTTCTGACTCACTTTCATATCCTCGGAACTTAGCCAAGTAAATGTCTGCTGAATTAAAGGCAATGGATAGAAGAGATGAACTGCAGTGTGTGAAAGCAGAATTTATTTACAACATTTCCGTTAAGTTCACCCATTTAGGAGCACACATATACTTTAAGAAACATTATTAAATTACTCTTCTTGAAAATGAAGGCCAGGCATGGTGGCTCATGCCAAGGCGGGTAGATCACTTGAGGTCAGGAGTTTGAGATCAGTCTGGCCAACATGGTGAAACCACGTCTCTACTAAAAATACAAAAAGGAGCCGAACATGGTGAAACCACGTCTCTACTAAAAATACAAAAAGGAGCCGGGCCTGGTGGTGGGCGCCTGTAATCCCAGCTACCTGGGAAGCTGAAGTACGAGAATTGCTTGAACCTGGGAGGCAAAGCTTGCAGTGAGCTGATGGGTAACAGAACAAGAGTCCATTAAAAAAAAAGAGAGAGAGAGAGAGAGAGACGGAAGAAAGGGACGGAGGGAAAGAAAGAGAAAAAGAAAAAGTAAGCGTCCTCTTAACAGGGGCAAGACATCCTAAAAGGCAAAGATTTGGAGAGAAGGGAAAGGAGCAGGGGGTGATTTGGACAACAGTTTCAAGTAAGCCCTATACAGATGTGCATCTCACAAAGTGCTTCCAAACAAAACTTCTGAGGGAGGCAGGGGTAATTATGTGCAGGCTGAGGGAGAAGAGTGTAAAAGAGCAGAGCTTTTGCCGTGAGACAGAAATGAATTTGAATTCTGGCTCAGAAACTTCCTATGATAGTTGTGGAACTTTGGAGAAGCCCCTTTACCCCACAAGCTTCAGGTCCTCGTCTGTCTACAAGCAGGGAGTCAATAATGATATTCACAAGACTGCTGTGGGCACAAATGAAATCAGGGGCACGCGACATGTTGTAAACTGGAGAGATTTAGGGCATTTCCACACACATTTCTCAGCTAGTCCTTACAGAGATGCGGGGAGGAAGACGTCACCACCGTCGGCGTTGTTTATTGTGTCTTTTCGACATATCAGGTAAACTCCAGGAACTGGGGCCCCACTATTCCCCACAGGGCCCCTGGACCTGCAACCTGCCGGGCACAAGCAGACGCGCCATGAAAAAGTGCTGGGTGAATAAACGAATCACCACCCCTTCGTCCCTGAGCGTGAGCAGCAGCGCCGGCCTCCTCAGGGCAGTGAGACCCTAGGAGCTGCCCGCCCGCCAGGTCCCTCCTCGGCCTGTCGCTCGCGCGTGGCCACCCCGAATGCAGCCTTACCCGGACCCCCTCCTGGATTCTCCGCCTAGCTGGGCCGGCACCTGTGTGCGCGGACCCCAAGCCGAGGGGTGTCAGAGGCGCTGCCCATTCGGCGTCTCTACGACGCCGTTCCCCGAGTGACGACGACAGTTGCTGATTGGAGAATGAGCCTGTGCGCCTGGCAAGAAGCAGATTGATGATTGGTCAGCTGAGATAAGCGAGGAGGGCGCGGGACCAGGTCCAGCGCTGCGGCTCCGCCCCCGGAAAAATTTCCGCCGGAAGTCCCTTCCCCCAGGGAGCGGGAACCCAGGCAACCGGCGTCTTGGGAGCAGGTGTCCGTTACGTGGGCTTTAGCACGAGCTGAGCGCTCGGCCGGGTCCCACGGAACAGCTTAGGGCCGTGTGACCGGGGGAGGCCAACCCCCTGCTCTGAGGAGCAGACTGTCCATCTGTAAAAGGCTAGGCGTGCCCACTGGGGCCTGTGGTCAGGATTGACGAGTCAAGTCCACAAAGCCCCTACCGCATCCTGCGCCCATCGTTAGGGTGACACTGATGGGTGAGCACTGATGGGGACTCGCATTGTGCCACCAGGTAGCGGGTCTTATCACTGGGTCCGCTCATCTGCTCGAGGAGACTGCCCCGTGAGGACCAGGGCTCGCCTGCTTTGCCCACCGTGTAGCCTCAGCCTCCGCCCATATCCACAGTAGACATCCATTCCATTGGTATTCGCTAAATGAATTATGACTAAGAGGGCCGAGTGGAAGCGCCATCAATCATGTGAGTGATAGTAATTGTTGTAGCTGACCCTATGGAGCACTTCCCTTTGCCAGGCACTCACCCATCCTAGGTATGTACTTTACATGTAATTGTAACCTTCATTTGTCTTCACAGCAGCCCTGTGAGGTAGGTGCTGTGGTTATTCCCATTGTACAGATAGGAAACTGAGGCACACACAGCATTTTGTTCAAGGACACACTTTCAGTCAAGGGTAGGAGCAGAATGAGAACCCAGGGAGCTTGCTCTTAGGCACCCTGCCACCCTGCTCACCGTGGGTGGGAGAGAAGCAGCCAGGCAGACGCGTGCAGCCTGGAATTCCCTGCACAGGTGGCTGCGGCAGGTCGGTTAGACCGGGTGCCCTGATGTGTGCTGGATGGATGCCATGCGGTCCCTACTGGGCAGTGTAACTGTATTTCACGGGCCAGCTAGTTTTCCTACTCACCAAGAGAATTCTTTCCTATGGCTTGTCTCAGACCTCCCGCACCCACTACTTCCTCACCTGACTGAATGACTGCGGGTCTTACCCATTGAGAAAATGGAATGCATAAGAATGGAATACACTGCCTGGCGCGGTGGCTCATACCTGTAATCCTAGCACTTTGGGAGACCGAGGCAGGTGGATCACGAGGTCAGGAGATCCACCTTGGCCTCTCAAAATGCTGGGATTACAGGTGTGAGCCACCGCGCCCGGCCCAAATTTCACTCTTGATCAGCCTTGCCAGAAGCGTGACTCTCATTGCCTGGTAACTGGCATTCTCAAAAATATTTCATCTATACTTGACCTCTCAGTAGCATTCAGCTCAGTTGATCACTCCTTTCTGTCTGAAATACTTCAGGCTTCTCTCATACCACACCAACTACTCTATTCTTGAGCCCTACTGGTGACTTCCCTCCTCTGTGTGGCCTTTGGATGTTGGGGCCCCTCTAACCCCGTCGTAGGTCCTACTCTTACACATCTCACCAGCCTTGACCCCTCCACTGGCATGTACTGGAGACCACTCAGACTTAAGTCATTACATAGCCCTTGATCCACTCACCCCCCTGCCACCCACCTATTTGCTCAAACTAGGAAACCTTGTGGCTATCCCTCAGTGACATCACTATGTCATCCCCCACATCTAGTGCTTTAGCAAGTCCTGTTGGTTCTAAAGCCAGAATACATACATGGTAGCAACCTCCTTCATCCATTCTCTCCAGCTTCCCCTGCACTACCCTGCCTTAAAAGCCTTGTGAGACTAAAAATAAAAATCTTTAAAACAGCATGCGAGGCCAGTGGAACCATCCTATAACCTCATTCTCCCCCAGGAGCACTATGGTCACAAAGCCCAGAAGCCAGCTTGAATGGGGCTTCTGCTGGCCAGAATAATGGACAGTAAAAGCAATAGGAGTCATGAGTCCAGACCAAGGAGGGATGGTGAAAGAGAATAAATGAAGGGCAAGGGAGGGCATATGCTTACAGTGGCAGGCCTAGGTACAAATGGTCATCGGGAGGGCTAGAGATGAAAAACCATCATGTTGCAACCATTGAGTAAAGATGGATTCAGGCAAGGATCATTCATGGGTCCTTAATCCCGGGGGGTTATTTGGATGAGGAACAGGATATGTGTATTGTTTTAAAGGACAGTCCCACAGATCACTTATTACTTACAAGGCAAAAAGTAGTCATAATACAAAAGAAAAAGTGGACAATGCTTGGACACCATAATAAAAATTAGCATTGCTCCAACAAGGAGCATGGGCATGTGCGCCTTCAGATATAACGTCAAGGACAACCTCCGTCGAAAAGCGCAAGTTCTGTGGCATTCCAACCCGGAATGCATAATCTAATCCTATCATAAGAAGACATCAGAAAAAAAAAAAAGATAATTCCATTTTTTAATGTTTTTTGATGTGTTTTTGTTTGTTTATTTGAAACAGAGACTCACTCTGTTGCCCAGGCTGGAGTGCGGTAGTGCGATCTCAGCTCCACCACCTGGGTTCAAGCAATGATCCTGCCTCAGCCTCCCAAGTAGCTGGGATTACAGGCACACGCCACCACTCCCAGCTAATTTTTGCATTTTTAGTAGACGGGATTTCACCATGTTGGCCAGGCTGGTCTTGAACTCCTGACCTCAAGTGATCTGCCCACCTCACCCTCCCAAAGTGCTGGGATTACAGGCATGAGCCACCATGCCCAGCCAGATAATTCCATTCTTTAAAAGGGAGGGAGGGACTGTAATTTTCAAAAGTGTCAGTGTCGTACAAGACTAAAAGAAAGGCTGTAGCAGTGTTCCAGATTAAAGAAGACTAAAAAGCTATGACAACAAAACGGAATCCTTATGATAGACTGCATCCTATCCTGCAGGGTGAAAAGATGCTAGCAAGGAAATACTGGGCCCTTTGACAAAGCTGGAATATGGACGGTAGATGACATAAAAATATTAAATCAATGTTAAATAAACTGAATGTGCTGTGATTATGGAAGAACTCATTCTATTCTTAGGAAGTAAACACCAACGTATTTGGGGTAAAGGGCCATCATGTATGTAACTTACTTTTTCTGAAATAGAGTCTCACTCTGTTGCCCAAGCTGGAGTGCAGTGGTACAATCGGCTCACTGCTGACCCAACCCCCCAGCCTCAAGCAATCCTCCCACCTCAGCCTCCTGAGTAGCTAGAACTACAGCCACATGCCACCACCCCAGGCTAATTTTTTTTTTTTTTTTTTTTTGGTGTTTTTTGTAGAGATGGGATTTCATGATGTTTCCCAGGCTGGTCTTGAACTCCTGGGCTCAAGCAATCCACCCATCCCAGCCTTTCACATCCTTCAAAAAAAGTTATATATTGATAGCAACTAATAAAGCAATTGGGGTAAAATGTGCACAGTTAATGAATCTGAAAAAGGGAGTTGTATTAGTCAGATAGGGAGGCTGAGGCAGGAGAATTGCTTAAACCCGGGAAGGGGAGGTTATAGTGAGCTGAGATTGTGCCACTGCACTCCAGCCTGGGCAACAGAGTGAGACTCCATCTCAAAAAGAAGAAAAAAAGAAAAGACAGTGAAGCACACATAAGTGGTATACGACTGGATCAGTATAGCCAAGAATCCAGAAACCAAAAACCCTTGCTTATTTCCTGGAACCCAAGGACGATTTTCCTGTGTATTGAAATGACTAATTAGATCAGCCTATCATGAAGTTTTGTCTTGTGAGTCTTTTTTTTCTCCTTAAAGATCATCTTCAATCCAGAGTGTTTTCCTTGCTCCAGGAATATTTCACCTCCATGTGATGATTTAATTTTTACAAAAACTGAAATTTCCCCGACCTATTATCCAGATGAACTCCTAAAATCTGTTCAAGAGGGTTTGATCTTTGCTGGAATAGGAATTCTATAATGTGGCAATGGCCACAAGGAACAGTTTGTAGGAGGAGACTGTTGGCTTCTCTGAAAAAGCTTTCCAGAGAACATTGATGGTTCCCTTAGGTGCCCTGCAGCGGGTCCATTTCCAGCAGGCTCAAGCCTGGATTATGGAGCGTGAGGTTCCTACTTTTTCCTATATACCATTCAGCATCACTGAAGCCAGTAAAATGAGTTAACTCACCTCCCAAGGAACTGTTACCATCTCTACCACTGACACCCGTAACATGAGTCTCAAGACCTCTGATGAGAATCTTGAAAAGAAAACCATGAACCATTGGATAAAATACCTTTACACTGATATCCAACAGATGGCTCACTCCCTGAGTAATCCAGAAGGAACTCTGGGATCATGGAGAGCTGTGTGGCAGTCAACCTCTGCCCACCCTGCAGGTCTTGAGGGCTTGGAGCTGGTTTTCACCACAGTTCTGTACACCTGAGAGACTGGGCTGTAAGATCAAGTCTGTAATTATTTCACAGGCATCAGTGATGATGTTACAAATGGAGATTATGCCTTCATGTGGAGAAATAAACAGTAGGGGCTGATTAGCCCCTGCGAAGTTTAGTACTGTTTTCCACCATGTCTATTAATAAAGAAGGGAGGAAGAGCGAGCGCATGGCAGGGAGGCGTCACTCATCCACACGGAAGCGCAGAGCCTCTCCCTCCCTGAGAAATCTGCTTCCCTGCCTGCTGTCCTTTTGGTAGCCTCATAAAATGGAGACAAGACTCTCTCCTCAGCTGTCCTGAGGAGGAAAAAAATATGACATAAAAATAAATGAGGTATAAGTAACTCTTTTGGAAGAGCTACTGCGGTTATTTTTTCTTTACTAAAATAGATGCTTTCTCTCTCGAATATTTACCTTGACAGATGACGCAGCTGCTCGTTTTAGTTCAATCAGCCAGAAACTAAATTGCACATTTTAAACACTGTCACTACAAATAATTGATTATTACTTGTAAACGGGGCCACTTGAGGATCTGTTTGAGGCTCCTCCCTGGAGAGGGGCCCTCCCCAGGCTCAGCACGGCACCTTGGCATGTTCTCATCCTCCTTTAAGGGACTGATCTACTATTAAGTTCTTAATTTCCTTCAATAGCTACTGCTTGTTTCCTTTCATGGAAACAAGAATCAAATCCACTTTCGTTGCTCCTGAACGAGATTCCATGCTGTCAAACACTGGTATTTAGAATTTAATGAATCCCTGCCGGGCACAGTGGCTCACGCCTGTAATCCCAGCACTCTGGAGGCTGAGGCAGGTGGATCACCTGAGGTCAGGAGTTCAAGATCAGCCTGGCCAACATGGTAAAACCCCATCACCACTAAATACACAAAAATTAGCCGAGCGTGGTGGCAGGCACCTGTAATCTCAGCTACTCAGGAGGCTGTCAGGAGAATCACTTGAACCCCAGGAGGTGAAGGTTAAAGTGAGCTGAGATTGTGCCACTGCGCTCCAGCCTGGGTGACAGAGTAAGACTCTGTTTCAAAAAAAAAAAAAAGAATTTTAATGAATCCTTCCCTCCAAACATTATATTGCAGCAATCTTAGAAGAACGCCCCACCTCTGGAATCGAGAAGCAGTCGGGAAGAGCAGTTTCGTGTTTCCTCCTACACCTGGGCAACAGGCAGGCCCCTGACAACCGCAAGTAATTCTCTTCACCGAGAGCCTGGATCTCGAAACAGCTTGTCATTAGTGCTGTTTAGCATTTAATTTGCCTTTAGTTAGGTAACAAGCATTTACGGATTACCTGTTAGGAACGAGTGCGCAGTATGGGGACAGAGGGATGAATGAGGCACAGACTCTGCTCACAGCCTACTTGGGGCTAGAAATAGCTACTCGGGAAAGAAAACTTGAAAGCAGTTAACAAATGCAAACCGATACACCATTCCGGGGAAATCATCATGCTTTCAGAATTCAAGGCTGCAACTCCTGGCACACGTCTAAGGAAAAAATGTATGTGCTGCTGCATTTCGTCTCATGATGGGAGTGAGGATATGCAGCCACTCCTTCTGTGGGCCAAGGAACGGTCTGGCCTTCTCTTCCTCTGCATAGCCCGGCCTGGTAGAGACCCAGGATGGAGGAAGCCACCACTGCCCATTGAAACTCAGCCTGTCAAGCCTGGTGTGGCGGCTCACGCCTGTAATCCCAGCACTTTGGGAGGCTGAGGTGGGTGGATCACCAGGTCAGGAGATCAAGACCATCCTGGCTAACACGGTGAAACTCTGTCTTTACTAAAAATACAAAAAATTAGTCAGGCATGGTGGCACACGCCTGTAGTCCCAGCTATTTGGGGAGGCTGAGGCAGGAGAATCACTTGAACCTGAGAGGCAGAGGTTGCAGTGAGCCAAGATCACACCACCGCACTCCAGCCTGGGTGACAGAGGGAGACTCTGTCTCAAAAAAAAAGAAAGAAAGAAATCAGCCTGTCTGCCCAATCTGACCACCCCACTAAGGTTTCTGGTAAAAAACTGAAGCCTAAGTGGGTCCAGGATGGCAGTGAGCTGGGATTCATTCATGGCAGCCCCCAGGAGATTGAGTTTTTAAGCTAGCCTGAGGCAGGTGGTGGACATGGATTGGCAGCACTTACAGATGGCGGGGAAGGCTTTCCAAGGGGCTGAACAGTCCATCGCTGTTAGGGAATTGAATGTTAGAAGGGCAGGTCAGGGTCTCAGAGCGAGCCGTGTGGCTGGGCCAGAGAGAGCCTTCCAAGTACGTAGCCAGTGGAGGCAGCTGGACACAGCTGATGTGACATGGCCAGGCTGGATCCGTCAGATGCTGGGAGTGCTCCAACCATCCGGCTTCACGGAGCACCGCTTCTGCGCTAACTTCCTGACACCAAGGAAAGTGAGAGAGACATGGCCCTGACCTCAAGAAGCTTTCCTGGCAGATGGCTGTGTATCCGGGATATGTTAAGAGAAGTGTAATATTAAGCAAAACTGGAGCTCCGAATACCCACCATTGGCAGAGGGCTTCTTGGAGTAGATCGTGCCTGGAACGCACTGAATCAGGGTAAGCTGGGTCAAGTGGGGGAACAGCAACCCAGGCAGAGAGAAGTGTATACATGGGACACGGAGGGTGCAGACAGCCGTGGTTCTGTGGCAGTGAGATGGGCGCCAGGCCACCAAATGGATCGGAGAGATTTTTTCCCCATCTGGGAATTGCATGTACTATGGATTGTAAAGCGGCGACCTGAGAGACGGAAACACTGGGGGAAAAGGCCCTGAGCCATTCACTTCGGTGTGTCGGGGGATGCGTGGACTGGGGAAGGGGCTCCGGCTGGCTCCGACGCAGTCTCTGCCTCTGCAGGCGGGGCCTTGCTCACACCATCTTCAGACTTCCATTCCCAGCTGGTGTCCAGCACCACGAATATATGTAAAGATAACAACTCTAAAGAGGGAGAAAATGTATTTTTTGGTCGATTTTTATTTTTCAAACACATTTAGCATTCTCTGGTTTTTTAAAAATGCTTTTAATAGAGCACAGACTCCTTTCCTCAGTGGTGAGGAGACAGATTTAAGGGCTGCAGCTCAGACATTCAGTGCCAGCTAGCATTCAGGGATCCAAGTGTGAGAAGCAAATTGTCGTCTGATGTGTGGATTTGGCAAAGGCTCAGCACGCCTTGGAGATGGTGCCCGTGGCCCACGCTGTGTGGCAGGTGCTTCTGCCTTGGGCTATCTCTGCTCCTGCTGGCCCGGCCTGTCATCGGCTGAAAAGTCGGCATCTCCCACACCCATCAGCTCCTCTCTGGCGCTGAGTTGATGGACAGTGTGACCACACTTAAGAGGCACAGCATGTTCCCGCTGGGTGGAATTTTAAGACACCTGTGAGCTCTTCATTATGGGATGAAAGGGGCCCTCCCTGCAGTCCACAGATAGGGGAAGAGAGGAACCAGAGCCAGCGCCTGACTCGCGGCAGGGAAGGGTTCTGTCCTCATTCGGGCGTGTTGTTTCTTCCCACCTGCTGTGTGCCCTCCCTAACTCCTGCCCCATTTCCAGCCTCGGCTCATACGTACTCCTCACGCTAAGCAGGTCCCTGAAGCCACCCACTTGGAATCTCTGCGGTGCTGACTGTCCACCCCGCCCCTTTTGTTTGCCTGTTTGTTATGGAGGTGTGTGTTTAAACGGGCAAAGCAGCATGCTGCCAGGGATGCCAGGAAAGCCCATTCAGCCATCAACTGGAGACAACTACAAGAAACCTGGGAGGCTACATGACAGATACAGAGACAGGCTGAGAGAAGACACGCAGCCAACCAGGGACAAAGCTGGGACTTTGGAGCCCAGGTCCTCTGCCCCCCTGCCAGGCCGCCTTCCATAAGGCCGTGGGCAATCACCAGAGCAGAGCCCCAAGGGAACGGAAGGAGGGAAACTCGATCAGAAGGGGCAGAATACCAAGGCCAGTCTCCAGGACTCAGCACAGGGCCTTGCAGAACAGGTGCTCCTAAATGCCCAAGAGATGCAGGAAGAAAGGCAGAGATGGGGGTGCCAAGGAAGGGTCTCAGTAGCTCTATGGGCACATTTTTGGGCTTGGGACAGAGAAGGGTTGAAGGAAGGGCACCAGAAACACAGCTGCACCTGAATTTGGAAAGCCAGTGACCTCGGAAAGGATGTTGCAGACAGGGGGGAGGAACACGAGCCAGGCTGCACTTGTAGAAGGACTAGGACCTGAGCACTGGCGGTAAGGAAACGTCACTATGGAAATGGGGGCAATGGTAGGAAGTGGGGGGCCAGGGTGAGGAGACAGGAGCCCAGCCTGGGTCTTGTCTGGGAAGATGCAGCCTCCGTGGGCCAAGCAGGGACAGCAGGAAAGCCCTGACGGTACAGTCCCTACTCTCAGGACATCCCTGTCTCCGAGGGAGACAACCACACAACACTGAGGTGGGGCGGCAGGAACCACTGGGGAGCGTGGGGGACACGCTTGCCCAGCAGAGGAGGCAGGGCTGGGCAGCTCAGGTGAGGGAAGTGATCGTTCTGAGGGCCCTGGCCGGGGTGGCAGCTGCCAAGGGTGGCTCAGAGTGGAGCGGCTGTCCCAGGAGCTGGTGAGCTTACCAGGGACAGGATGTCCCTTGCCAGGGGTGTCACAGAGACTGTTCCTCAGCTGGGCAATGCTGGGCCACCTAACCCAGGGGCCCTCCCCATCTTAAAATGCACATTGTACAATAGAGTAGAAGGGGATGTCCAAGTGCAGGAATGGAGCCAAACTCTGTGGGACAACGGAGTTGGCCAGGCAGAGCTGCCAGACACAAGAGGCTCCCTCCTTCTACCACAAACAGCAATGCCCCACGGCCTAGAGAGATGGGTAAAAACAGATCTCCACTGAGATCTCCCAGGACAAGGCCTGTGCATGGTGGCCCCTGTACCTGAGGGGGTCTCTCCGCAGTGCTGGGGACATCGTGGATGCCCACCTAGCAGTGCTCACGCACCTCCCCACCACCCGCTGACAAATGCAGCTTGGCCACCCTGGGCCCTAGCGGGCCGGCAGGGGGCAGGGCCAACACAGACTCATTTTTTTTTTTTTTATTTATGCTCACAAAGGACTCTAATGTGAGAAGGACAATGACAATCACCACCGTGTAAATCGTGACTCTGGACCAGAGGAAGTGACTTACCTGCTTCAGGTCAGAGAGCTGAATCCAAACGACTTGGTGTCAGAGCCAAGTCAGGAGGAGGGTGAGGCATGCCCAGCCCAGGCAGGGACACACACACAGACACACACACAGACACACACACAGACACACACACACACACACACACACACACGGCAATGCTATGTTGGTCCCAAAATACTTTTTGGAATCTCAACTGGTCTGTGAAATCAAAACGCCAGGCAACCGCTGGCTTACACTTAGAGGGCTCTGACATTCGAGAATGATGTGGTGGATTGTTGTGTAAAGGGACTAGGCCGAGGGCTGCCCAGGACTCTCGCCCGTTCTCTGCCTGTCCAGGTGTTCCTCACCCTCAGGACACAGCTCAGATCCCACACCCCCATGCCATTGAGCCAGCCCAATGGCTCCCTCCTCCTGACCCTGGCTCCCTTGCAGTCCTCAGGGCACCTTTTGCCTTGGTTTGTTTTCCCTGCCGTAGCTCCAGGTGAGCACAGCAGGAACCATGCTCAGAAGCCAACACACGAGGACCTGAGACCACAGACCCCTAAGGAACCTTGGAGATGCTCTCAGACAGTCCCTGCCCCACTTTGCAGATGGAGTGACTCACAGCCGGGATAAAGGTCTCCTGGCTCATGCCCCTGAGGTCTACCCACACAGCAGCCAGGGGAGCTTCTAAAAATGCAAAGGAGGTGGCGTTCTTCTGAGTAAGGCCTCCCAAGGCTTCCTTAGTACAAAAGCTGAAATCTCATGACCTGTATGTGAGGCCCTCCAGCTAGCTCGTGGCCACCCCTATAAAACTAAGCGCCTGCCAGCACACTGCCCACCCAGCTACAGCCGGGCCATCTCCTCAGAGGCCCCCCTGCCCCCATTCTTCCACAGGTATGTTCCCTGTCCCCTTACAGCACGCTTGAGCCTGAACTCACCTTGGGTTCTGTCTCCTGTTTCCCCCACTGGAATGCAAACTCCACGGAGGCAGGGCTTTCTCTGCCCACTGCCGCATCCTCAGGGCCTGGAACAGCGCCTGGCACAGAGCAGGAGCCGTCGAATGACCGACTCCGTAAAGCGCGGTGCAACATCAACGGCGCGGGGATGGTGGACGTGGCTAAACTGGCGCTGCCTGGGCGCCCGGCGCACTGACTGCATCCTGGCTGCCTGATGACGTGGTTAACACAAGACAAGAGGGCAAGCCCTCTAGGACACAGCAGACCGGACACTTGATTAGCTCAGGGTCTGTGTTAACTCTAGGTGCCTAAAGAACGTCTAGGATTTCACCTGAGACCTGGAAGTAGTAGTTCATTTGACAGTAAACATGAGTTTCGGAAGGCTCAAGCTTTTTCAAGGAAAGCAATGCCCTGGACTTTCCTTCCACAAGAAATCAGCATCCAGACTGGAATTCCCAGTGGGGAAGTGCAGTTGGCCACCACAGTGCGCAATGCTGGACACGGGCTCCCAGGCAGACTGACTGGGAGTTGCCCACACCTGGACCCAAGGCGCACCCACCTCTCCCCATGCTTTTCTCCTTTCTCCTCCACCCCCATTTATAGAAGTGATCAGAGATGAATGAGGAAATGGGAGGTAACCGACGCCCTGGAAAGTCTGAATTTGAGTGAAATAATGGGGAGAAGTGACCCCTTGGCAAGTCTGAATTCTGCTTCATCAAAGCCCAACGCGGGCCTGTTTCCCTCTGCTGTCAACCCCAGGGAATGGGGTGTCAATGGGGCCCACGCTCATGCTGTCGCAAGCGCCGAGGGCACCACCGCAGGGGCCCCCTTTGCCCCCCAGCACACACGCTCAATGCAATGCCGGGAACGTGTCTTTATTAAAGATGCAAGCAAGCACAGAAGGATCATGTGTAGTGCTCAGTAACATCCATACAGTACTAAAAATAGAAAAATAGAAATGAAATTTCACAGAAAGCAGCCTCCCTCACAGAAACACAGGCAAGGCGCTGCTGAGCCCACCGTGCGATGCCACGTGCCACCTGCCTGGCCACGATTCTCCCCTTTACAAACAAAAACACAAGCTCCTCTCTGCACCCGTTTCAAAGACAGCACCAAGAACTGAGACCCCTTCCATAGCAGCAACCCTCCCGACCACCACTTTGGGTGCTTCCCAGCCATATGAATGACAGAGGCAGCCCCGGTCCCCACGAGGTTGGCTGGCTGCTGGCCCCCGTCTCTCCATCACTTCGGCGAATTTGGGCCAGAAAATGAGGCAGTGAAGCAATAAAGACCTCACCTTTACTCCCTCAGATACGTGGAGGGACGAGGTGGACAGACATGAAGTCAGCCGTGCCAACCTGATCCAAGTGAAACAGGGCTACACTCACCAAATGGCCCTCCCACAGCTGAGCGCCTCAGGCGCACAGAACAAATTGAATGATAAACACCCGGGGTTTTTAGAAATTTACTATTAAGCATCTACTTGCCGGCATTAGTAGGCCATCACTTCAGGAAACAAAAGTAAAGCTGCGGAATTAAGCTCAAATTCCGAGCACAACTCGGTCCTTTGGTGGCCGACTCTCTGCTCACTGCATGCAAATGCTCCTGACTGCATGAGACTCCCATCTGCTGGCCTCACCCGGCAGTGTCCCTCAGCACACGTCCCGCGGGCCCCTAGTCTTGGGCCTTTGGAGCCACCCGCTGGAAGTCTCTGGCAGAGGGACGTCCTTTCTGAAGAGCTAGTGAACAGTTTCTGCTTTATTTCAGGAAGGTTCTGAAGAAGTGAACTCCATCAGAATAAAGTGTCCAGATTCCCCACAACATACCCAACTCATCCTCTGTTCCCACCATCATCTCAGAACCAAGTGAGAACAGAATGGCTGTGCCTTAGATAATAAAACTACAAAAATAAAGAGTTAACCCTGAGATCTTTCTACCATTCGGGTGTGGCTCGCTCCTGATTCCCCTTGGAAATGAACTTTTATTTGGTTTACTGACATTTATGTAGATTTCCGGTGAAAAGCTCTATAAAATACAATAATAAGGGGCTGAAAAGGCAGGCATTCTAGTTGCATGTATTACAGGCTCTATCCCTGCAGTCCAGGCCCTCAGAACTGCAATGTGGACACTGTTTGGATTCAGACACGGAGAGGCTGCGCGTTCTAGACGCAAGACAGCTGCTCTGGGTTGGGAATCACACACTTCCTCCGCTCCCGCGGCTCTTCCCTTCCCCGCTGTTTCACACGCTGCTTCGAGTTTGTCCAGCAAGTAATAAATGAATGCATACAGGACTTTTGGCTAGTACAGTGTCTGGGTATTGTGAGCATGCAGGTGGTTGTTTCTGTTATTATAAATAAAAGTCAAACGTGAGGTCACACTTTCCCATCTTCTGTTTATACACCAAGTCAAACTTCTCGTTCATGGAGACAGTGAAGATGTCCTTCCACAGCCCAACTCTCCCTGAAACGCAAACAAGAGAAGAACTGCTGTGGCCACTTGCTGTTGGGGCAGCTACTGAACTAAAGGAAGTCTTGGAAATGGATCTGGAACATTCCAGATCTACTCCTGGACCCCTCTGAACTTGGCCTTTGGGGCAGGAAGGGCCATCTGAGCTACAGACCAGGTGGGTCCCCTAACATCTGTGAAACTACCGGATGTGGCAAAACATGATCTGCACCAGCTGCTCTCTGAGGCTGTGGTGCAGTGAGCCACAACCACCTCCGGGTGCCCTTCCGTACCCCCCACTGGGGCCCGCCAGGGAGACTCTACTCCTGTTCAGTGTTGAGTCCCCAGCACCTGGCATGTGGCCGGTGTTTAATAAACATCCCAGAAACGAGTATGACCTGCCGCGGGAGTGCCCCGCGCAGGGCATCGCAGGCAGCTCTGGCCCTCCCCACGCCATTATTCACTCGCAGCTCAACAGCGCCACCAAGGCGTCATTGGCTTCAGGAGAATTTGAAAAGGAAAAAAAACAATCATCCAGGGTGCAGAAAATTTTACAGCAAGGAAGAAGCCCTCTTGACTGGTCCAAAGGTGAGAATTTCAAGGAGCCTGCCCTCACAAACCCTGGGGATGAATTCAAAGTGAATAAAACAGTCGCAGCATTAGCTAGCTTTAGAGACTAGATGCAAAATGTGCACTGCAGTGAGAATTCCCTTGGTCAACAATACAGTGAGTATGGGCACAGCCCCCAGCTGCTCTATCCCAGGCTTGGTCAGAAACCCAGACCTCTCCCTGGCAGCCACAAAGGAGGGTTGAGCCGTGGGCTAAACTGCGGGCACCAGTCTACGCTGGTTTATGAAGGCTTTCGAAAAACAAAAGAGAGAGCTAAAAATGATGAGAAGCCCTTGCTCCCACTGTTAATATAAAACCTTAGGTTGGTCTGGTCCAATAGCAACGGTGACTGTGAAGATGTCTGGAGTGGGGGTTCTGAACTTCCCAGTTATGGGAGCTGTGAGTACATCACCCAAGTACTGGCTCCCTGTTCTTAACTGCTCGTTTGGGATTCTTTCCATTGTCAGCACCTCTGAGATCAGAGCTCTGTCTCCAGCAAACGTCCTTCATTAGCTCCATTACTAACACTGGTGCTTGTCTGGGCAGGACCTCAGGTGTGAAACTGCAACCCCGCAAATGTGAGCAAAAATGCCCAACGTGACACAGATTTTCTCTTTGGTAACAAAAAATTATCTATCAGTGTTGGAGAGAAAAAGAAAATTCTTGCAACCCTTTAATGAAACCGAAGGGACAAAATTAGAAGGTACGAAAGCTATTAGTGCAATCAGACTATATTTTCCACGATGACGTTTCTCAGCCGAGATAGCTGAGAGCTCATCGCAGGAGTCACCCACCTGGTTTAGGATTTGGAATCAAGACAATTTATGCTGTGACATGAATCAAATCTAAGCAATGCAGCTGGCTACTCGGCCCTGCATTCTCACCAACTCAAGGAGATCTTCCGAGCAAAGAGGCAATGTGCTAAAAGAAAACAAATCAAAGAACTGAAATAAAGCAAAACCAAGGTAAACCATGATAAAGCAAACCCAAGGGAAGGAGCAGATGGGCACACAGTATGTTCTCCACGCTGCTTCGCCACACACATGAACCAAAAGGGGTGTTTTTGAGAAGGTCACATCCAAGGATAACAAAACACAGCAAAAGCAAAACTAAAAAAGAGCAAATAAATGTTAAATAATAAATATTTATGAAGATGCAGCCAGGAAATAAGTGGAGAGGTACTGTGGTTCAGCTAACTTCGTCTTGAAGGAGTCCACTGCTCTGCCCTTAAAAAGAAGGCACTTTGCACTGACCTTCTGCACAGCCCTTAGCCATGATCAGCCCCTTTTCCGAGAAGAACAAAAAGGTGCAGAAGCTCCAGGCCTGACCTAAGCAGCATTCCCTGAGGGCAGCCCCAGGCATCTCCCACTCCATCTTATGGGGGCTGCTGCTGAAGACCCATCCACATTTCTGGGCCCTCCCCTCAAGCACTCTCCTCAAGTATCCATGAGGTTCACACTTACCAAGAGGCGGCCTCCTACAGCCAAAGCCAGCACCCCAGGATTCAGGGGTTTTAAAGCCCGGGCTCTGCACCATCAGGGCCGAATGCCACACGCCCTTAAGGACAGGGGGAGCAACACAGGTGCATCTGGGGAGGATTCGTGTCAGGACCACCGTGCCCATCTCCAGCTGCCTCACGCCCACTGTCACTTGCTACCAAGAGCAAGGACCGTCCTCCCTCTGTGCGGCAGCTTAGCTTGGTACCGTCTGCTTAAGCTTACCACCCCGAGGTGGGGCTGGGCCCCATCGGTACTGCCTGCACCTGAAAGACGCTCACTCAGCATCCGCTCCGTGAAGAAAGAAAAACGGTGTCTCCTTACATGGGAACTGTCTTCCCATCCACTTCCTTTAACCCTCCCACAGGTCAGTTAGAGACCGAGAAACCCTTCAGCACACTTTGTGCTTTGGAATGTCATCCCCTGGATCTGCTCTGTGGGGCATTTGATTTCAGGCCATCTGGGAATGGCCCCCCACTCGGAAATATCTCGCCCACAAAGCCTGAAACACACTTCTCCAAATGAAAACACTGTTTGCTTGGGGGCAATGCAACAGCGGGCAGGACACTCCGTCACTCCATGAGCACCGTGCCATCCACAGGCACCAGCTACAGAGCACAGGCCATGGCCAGCTACGGACAGCTGTAAGGGGAGAGCAGGGAGGGCAACAGGGACTGGACCCGGCTCCCCAAGCAGGCAGAGAAAGCAGCCTGGCTGGAGCAGGCAGTGCCTGGTGGGAGGTGGGGTGGGCACGTACCCCGGCCCACGGGCAGGGCCTCCGCATTGCAGCACTGGTCCACCAGCTGGTGGCAGTGCTCCGTCAGGGCCTCCAGCTGGGCCTTGTCACAGGACACCCCCAGGAATCTGGCCAGCTGCTCCACCATCGTCACCAGGTCCTGAAAGACAAGTGCAGAGAGCAGAGCAGCCCATCAGAGGCGGGGCCTTTTACTGGACATGACTCCAAACCGGGCACATGCTGGTGAGTTTTTACATGCGGCCTTCCTTACTTAATGCTCACAATAAAGCTGACATCAGCCTTGTCTGGAAATAACACTAAAAGGTTAAGAAATTGTCCAAGCGTGCTCAGCTCTCAAATGGAGATCTTGAATTCAAAACCTGGCCCTCCAGGGAGCAGATGTGAGGTCTTAATAGAGCTGTGGTTAATTTTTAACAGCAGCAAAAGTAAAACACGTTATTTCAGAACCTGGTTCTTGTGAGGACCAAGACCTAATGGGCTCCTCTTTCCCTTCCTGCTGCCTGTCAGCTGGAGACTGGGCTGGGCTGGCATTTGGGAGCCCAGGGAGGCCCCTCAGGTCTCCAGACAGACCCGCACCGGGGAGGAAGTCCGATTCATCACAGGCAAGATTCCGTCATGCCTGCCATACCCTGCCCCATTATGTTACTGCACCTGACAGCGGAATGTCACTGACATGGCTAACAGTGTTGAGGGGCCACCCCCCAACCCCCTACCCCTCACCACTCTCTCCCCAGGAGATAAGGAGGTGCCTCATCTTCTCAGAACCCTGAGCTGTCACCTAGAGATGCCTTGGTCCCCATTAGGAAAATGCTGGAGGCTGTTTCCTCTCTGGAAGGTTTGTAAAGCAAATTAGCATAGGAAAGCCTCTGAAAAGTCCTGCAGTGAAAAGACAATTTCATTTCTGTAATGCAGCACTTCCGAAACCTTAAAACGTCCTCTGACGGCTGTTGTGTCAGCTCCTCCCTGAATCCCCACAGCGCACTGGACTCTGGCAGCAGCTGTCGCACGGTCTGACTGTGGCCTGGCGCTGCCTCCCACGGGGAGGGGCAGGGTGCACCCCAGGCACAGGGTTTGACTCAGAGTCAGAGGAACAGTTATCAGAGAATGAGCCAAGGAATAAAAAGAGCTCCCTTTCCCTTGCCTTCCGCCAAGCATTCTACCTAAAGGAAAAACGTCAGCCCGCAGGAGCGGCTAGCAGAATCCTCATGCGGCAGCTCACTGCCAGTGTGACGTCCATCTCGGAGGAAGGGGTGGTGCTGCCAGGCTGCGTCCAGCAACATGCCACAGGACGACTGCTGGTTACAGAACCCAGCAGGGAGCAGGCAGCACCCAGGTCGGCCGGCAGGCGATGGCCCGCTCACCCCTCTGAGCCTCGCGTTCCCATCTGGAACTCGTGACGCGCGCAGCAAGAGGCTGCGCACCATGGCACAGACCCAGCGGGTCTGCCACACAGTTACGGTCAGGGCATCCCACCCGCAACTGGTGAGGACACCCTGCCACGTGACTGTGTGGATGGAGTGGGGAATACCGGGGGTGCCTGGCACAGCGCCTGGCTCGTGGGAAAAGCCACGGTAATTACGGTGCCGTGGAGCCCAGGCAGTGAGGGCTCCGGCAGGAAGCATCCCTCTCAAACCGGGGGTGAGAACACACCGACACACACCACAGTCCAGGAGACAACCAGGTGCACTCAGGGCTAGTTTTCTGGAGTAAGATGTAAACAATATAAATTCCTAAAAATGTGGTTACAGCCACTTAATCTCCATTAAAACAAGCCATACTCAAGTTCCTAAAGAAAGAATAAGCCCAAAGTAAAACGCTGACTGTCCTAGGAATGCCATTTAGTCACTCATCCCGGCTCTGGGAGAAAATGAAGTCTCGGCACTGGCCCCAGTGGCTCCGAAAGCTGCAGGCAGGGCTGGTGCCCTTGACCCTGATGGACTGAAAGCAACAGGTCTGACCACTTTCACTGGGGAGCATGGAAGGCAGAGAAGAATGAACTTCCCTTGGGGCTTGGAAGAAAGTGTGTGTTCGGACCTTAAAACTTCAGTCCCTCATCACTGAGGAAGTTGAAGCTCCAGGAATAAACTGCTGCCCCCACAGCTGCCCCCCAGCTGTGTGCCGCTGGCCAAGCTGGGTGCTTTTCCTATTCACCTTCTCATGCTGGGGCCCTTACCGGCCCCGGGCAGTGCATGACCAATGCCATGTCACAGGTGGCATAATAGTGACCAGCTGACAGACACACACCCAGTGCCCCAGAATTCCACTCCTGGGCGTGGGTCCAGTAAGCACCAGCGCTGACGTCCACCAAGACTCAAGAAGGTTCACGGAGACTTTATTCATGACTACCCCCAAAATGAAAACAACCTGAGCGCTCGACAAAGCTGGCTGAAGAAGCTGTGGCCTCTTCACGCTGCAATGGAGACCGACCACAGCAAGGAAAAGAACAGAGCTCTGCACCACACAGGTGGAGGAGGCTCACGGTCTGCGCAGAAGCCAGACAGCAAAATACAGGAGAATCCCACACCTGGCAGAGGTTCTGAAGCACGAAATGCCAAGCTCCGCTGAGGGAGGTCAGAGCACGCAGTGGCCTCTGGGAAGCAGGGGTGTCAACTGCAAGAAGCTGGAATGTTCTGGATCTGCAAGGTGGCTGCCCGGAAGTGACAGGTAAAAAGCTGTCAAGCCCGGCATGTGTGCTGAGTACCCCTCACTGTGCATGGTACCTCCACAAAAAGGTACAGGCAGGCGGGCCTCTGCCAGGCCTGCACAGAGGTGCTGTTCACACAGTCCTCCCAGCCACACAGTGACGATGGTGCTGTCATCCCCCCACTCTACAGAGGCTTGGGGCGGTCAGGACTTTGGCCTGAGCAGCCCGTATCCAGAGGCCGCACTGTTCCCTGGCACCACAGGAAACCACGGCCAGTGGCTCCACAGAGGTCAGCGGCAGCACCAGTGCTCCAACCCGCCTGGACCACACGTCACCTCTACTACACCGTCCTGTGGGTGTGAGCAGGGACCCTAAATGTGGCTCTGCCTCAAGCTGTGTGGACAAGAGGCAGAGAGGGGGTGGGAGGCCCACGCACAGAGTCAGACAGGCTCACCCAACAGTTGGCTCCATGATATGTGTGACCTTGGATGGCTGCATGATCTCACTCTTTCCTCATGGTGACACAGAGCCATGGTGAGGTCCCATTCAGGAAACCTCCAGCATGCGCCAGCTGGCAGCAGACCCGCAGACGGGGTCCTTCCTGCACATCCAGCAAGCCCTGAAAGGCCACGCTCCTGCGAAGGTTGACCTGCCCCGTGCGGACCACAGGCCCAGGTGCAAGGGCACGCAGAAACCCAAAAGTCACCGCAGCAAACACAAGGCACACACCCCACCCCGTGATACAAGACACACACCCCACCCCATGAAACAAGACACACCCCCCCCACCTCAGCGCCATAGAGGACCTCCCATGGCTTTGTTCAGTCAGATCTGGAGAAGCACAAGGCTGGCCTTCCTGCCCCTGGGCTTCTGACCTCCACCCCCAGCACTGGCTCACCCTCCCCTACACTCGCTGTCTGTCTACCAGCCGACCTCCTCCCCATCCCAGCTCCCACGGGCTGCTACTCAACCTAAACCTGCTTGACAGCCACTGGCACTAGCAGCCCCACAGCCTGGCCTTGTCTGTCCCCTATACCGACATGGTTTCCCAGTGGGGGCTCAGGCCTCCGCCTCACAGAAGCACCTCACGGTCCACACCTGCACCCCATCCTCTCTCCTCTTTCCCAAAGGCCAGGCCACAGGTGTCTCCTGCCTGCCCTGCCCCCGCCACCGCAGCCCCTCTGCCTAGGCTCCAGCCTCCAAGCCATCCTGCCTCTGCCTGGACGAGGACCTTGTCCCATTTGATCTTTTCAACTCCTCCCCCAGCTCCTGCCTCCTCCCAACACCTAGAAAATGCTCAGTCTCTTCCGTGGTGACCCAAGCTCCCCAAGCTACAAGCTGCCTCGTCTCACTGCAGACACTGGCCTCTCAATGCCCTATCAACCACCACTGTACAGCACTCCAAAGGCCCCTGATAAGCCAAGCCCCAGTCCCCTCCCCACGCCCGTCTTCCTGGGTCCCTCAGCCTCGCACGGCATTCCTGCCCCAATCCATCTCATGCTTTGAGAGGCTGCTCCCCACATCTCCAACCCTACTCCAGCCCACAGACCGTCCCACCCCCTCTTCTGTCCCTCCTCAGGCTCCTCCTCCTCCTCCCGCATGCCCACTGGAAAGGGCTCTCGCATCAGTAGCTCCAGGTCGGCCGAGGGCCAGGGCAGCAGCACTCACCCGATGCATGTCTTCATACTTGAGAAAAAGCACGTTCGAGTCCATGCGGTGCTCCCAGAACTCCTGCACATGCTCAAACCAGGAGCCGTAGCCCACTGCGGAGACAGGGGACAGGGTGAGCCACAGCTGGGCAGGAGAAGCACACACATGGGGCCGTCCCCACCCCACAGGGCGGCCCTCCTGCCGCCACGCAGCCGTGATGAGGACATCGTGATCCCTGCAGACAAGTCTTGCAAATGAGGACATCATAATCCCTGCAGACAAGTCTGGCAAAGACCCCGCGGCACTCACATCCTGAGCCATCCAGCCTTCCCACCTTCAACACGCCTTGAAGGCCTGACCATGGGAGTGACAGCCTCTGAGAAGGTGGTCTCCATGGTACCTGGCAGTAGCTTGCAACAGTGCCCATCACTTTATCCACTTAACAAGTGGTCTCCGGGAAGAGAACAAAGCCCAGAGGGGCAGAGGCCACTAGAGTTTGCTGGTGGGGACAGAGTCGGGGACAGGAGCTGAAGGACAGATCTAGAACACGGGGCCCTGCTGGGCAGGAGGCCACAGGCAGTAGCCTCAGTAAACCAAGGAATTCTCCGTGGGACCTGAAAGCCGAAGACGGGCATGGAGTCCTGTCCTGACCTCCAAGAGGCCAGTGCTCCCGCACCCACACCTCAGCCCTGCGCTTCCTGTGTGACCCGAGCTGCCTCAGAGCCCCTGGTGTGGGGTGGGGCACACAGGCAGGGACCAACTCATGGGGTCTCCAGCCCGCTTTGCAGTGTTTTCTTTTTTTCTTTTTTTTTTTTTTTGAGATGGGAGTTTCATTCTTGTTGCCCAGGCTGGAGTGTAATGGCATGATCTCAGCTCACTGCAACCTCCACCTCCAGGGTTCAAATGATTCTCCTGCCTCAGCCTCCCAAGTAGCTGGGATTACAGGCATGCATCACCATGCCTGGCTAATTTTGTATTTTTAGTAGAGACATTTCTCCATGTTGGTCAGGCTGGTCTTGAACTCCTGACCTCGTGATTCACCCACCTCGGCCTCCCAAAGTGCTGGGATTACAGGCGTGAGCCACCGCGCCTGGCCCTGCAGTGTTCTTTATAAAAAGCACAAATCCTCTCCTGCCGGCCACATGCCCTGCTCACACTGAGGGTTTCTTCCAAGGGGACCTCCATATGACAGAGAGGAAGGTGTCCATTAAAGATGACTGGGCAGTGCGGGGTGGACTCTGCTGAGCAGTGGGAAGCGGCCCCCTGGATGAGGCCCATAGAGATTCCTCTGCTGGGCCCTGCCCCCAGGTTGCCTGAGGATTCCCAGAAAGGAGCTGCACCCACACCCCACCAAAACCTCCACTTTCTGCGGAATAAAGCTGAGTCCAGAGAAGGAAAAAGACTTGCCCAAGTCAGCAAAAAGATCACGGGGGCCCAGACAGGGAAGCCCAAGGCGCCTGACTGCTGGCCTGTCCGGGGGGATCTAAGTCCACGTAGATGAGCCCCTGGGGCTGAAGGAAGAGTCAAATGGCCCTGCGAACACAGAAGGTAAAGAAAGACTCCACTTCATTCCAAGGAAGAACGCGAGAAGATGTCAAAAACAGGCACCTTGGTGACACGGAGGTACATGGGAAAGAGTGTTACAACTCTGGAAGAAGCGGGCACGAAGGACTGCACGCGTGGTCCTGTGCTGATGCGGGGAGCAAGTGCACCCCGTCCCCGAGCAGCAGAGGGGCCGGGAATCAGTGGCGGGCTGCTAGGTAGTGAGCCTTCCCACAGGAATGCCTGAGAGGAGGGTGGGATGCTGGGCTCTCCACACCTTTTCCTGGGCTCCACGCTTCTCTGTGAAAGGGAAGGGAATTGTCCATCTGAAATACTAAGAATAACAAAACCTCACTGCCCACCCCAGAGAGGACACGGACACAGAAGCTGTGTGCCACACTGCAGGTGCCACAAGGAGCCTGTCTACAGTGTGTCTGTGTGTCTCTCTCAGGGAGCCTGTCTACACAGTGTCCTTACACTACGGGTGTCACAGGGAGCCTGTCTACACAGCATCCTCCCACTGTGGGTGTCACAGGGAGCCTGTCTACACAGCATCCTCCCACTGTGGGTGTCACAGGGAGCCTGTCTACACAGCATCCTCCCACTGTGGGTGTCACAGGGAGCCTGTCTACGCAACATCCTCCCACTGTGGGTGTCACAGGGAGCCTGTCTACACAACATTCTCCCACTGCGGGTGTCTCAGGGAGCCCATCTACACAGTGTCCTCACACTCACAGGGAGCCTATCTACACAGTGTCCCCACACTGCAGGTGTCTCAGGAAGCCCATCTACACAGTGTCCTCACACTCCCAAGGAGCCTGTCTACACAGTGTCCTCACACTGCAGGTTCACAGGGAACCTGTCATAGGCATCCTCACTGCAGGCGCCACCAGCCTCCAGGGCCCTGTGCCCTGAGGCGTGCAGAGCGTGGCCGCCATCTGTGAGGTTGTTTACGCAGGTCCCCCGCGCCGCCCTGTGCCGTGGCCTCTGAGTCTGGCCCGTCTGAACTTCTTCAAGAAGTTGTTTCCAACTTCTTCAAGACGTCAGGCAGGGAGGTCTGGCAGCCCTCAGGATGTGCACACTCACAGAACGGTGAAGGATGGAACACAGGAGTGCGAAGTGGGCCTGTCTGAGGGTTTGCTCTGACCAAGGCACGTGTGTGTGACCTTGCACTCCGTGGAGGACAGGCCTGTGACTGGCGACATGAAGAGGCCTCTATTAATGTAAGTTTTAACTGCTCTGGCCTGAGCAAGAAGTTTGTAGCCTCTTCTATGTGCTGGTCTGAATGTGGCAGCCTCTGGCCATTTATGGGTATTGTCCCCATGCTCTGCAGAGAGCAGAGTCCATGCCAGACCCTAAGAAATGGCTTCAGAAGTCAATGAGTGGTTGCTCCAAATGCCGAATGGATCGCAAGGGCGGGTGCCAAGGCCGGAAAGCTGGGGAAGAGAGGCTGGACAGAGGCCTGGAGCAGGCTCAGGGGGCCTCCGGGTACAGGTCTGGGGCTTCCTGCCCCTTGCAGGCAGGGCCAACTCTCAGCTGGCACAATGGAAGCAGAAGCTCAGGGCGGGAAACAGAATCACTCCAGGGCTTTGAGGCACCCATGGGTTTTTAAACTGCAAGTAACAGAGTCAGCCTGTGGCACTGTACACCACCCTGCCAAGAGGTCCCCTTCAGCCAGGCCTGGTGGCAGCTACAGCCTCACTGCCCTAAATTCCACTTAAACTCGGGCATTACGTTCCAGGATCTCTGCTACGTGCTCCATTCTAACCTTGTCACATAATCCCCCTGCAGAAGCCCTGAGAAGCCACACTCAACAATGTGGCTGAGCATGACTTCAGTTGGGAAATAAAACAGAAAGTGTATTTTCAGCCCTGGGTAGGGAAGAGTCTCAGTGTAGATTTAATTAAAGTGCAGCGATGACACATTTCAAAGCTCCTCTGCCCACACACCCTACACTGCCCACTTTCTGTCCCAGGACCCCCAAAGCTATGTCTGGCATGGGGAGCCCCCTCCAGAAGGCAGGAACAGAACTGCACTGAGGAGCTCCTGCCACCACTCCCAAGGGACAGGCGGCCCAGCGGGGCATGAGAGTAAAGACTGGGAGCATGTGGGATCCAGACAGGGTCCTGGTCCCACCTTCCTTGGGAGCAGCAGCTGGCACTCTCGGCCTGGCTGTCCTCCTCCCTTTGGGCACAAGTGTGCCCTGTCCCGGCATCTTGCCTGTGCCTGAGTTCAGCCAAAGGCCCATGCCTGTCACCCTTAGCTAGTCTCCACGCCAGTCTCTGTCACTAGCAGCAGTGATACCTGGACCTCCATTTTTACTGTTTTCATTTTCTCCCTGTTTGGAACCCAGGCAGGAAGGAGGGATGTTTTAACTGGGGAACTTCTCAGACACCCCAACAGCATGACAGAAGAGAAGGGCTCTGGGGTCAGATGGACCTGCTCTGCCACATGCCAGCTCTACAATCTCAGCCACGTTCATGACGACCTCAGCCTCAGTGTCTTCATCTGTGAAGTGGACCGAGGGCCTGACCTACATGGTCACTGTCAGAACTGGAGACCGCGCTGGGGAAGCACCGAGCACCTCAGGCCGCCCCCGCAACACAGCGCTCCTGTTCTAGCACGCCGCCAGGCTGTAACACTCACACTTGTCATTCATAAACCTCCGGCAGAATTCTTGGAAGGTGCCTCGGTAGCTCATGGTCCGCAGAGAGCGGTGGAACTGGTAATAAGACACCACCAGGTCCTTGGGGTTGCGAGCCATGTAGATGACCTGTGGGCGACAGGAGCAGGGTGAGTTCATGGCTCCTTCCCTCCCAGGCAGGACTGCCCGACACAGGCCAGCCCCGCCGCAGCTGCTGGTGCACCTCACGAACTAACACCTGCTTCCAACATCTAGTTCGGGGCCATGTGCGCGGCTGCCGGGGGCTGCTGCTTCACTGTTTCAGCAGCAAGGTACCTACCCGTGTCCACGCAGTAGTGCCGGCCAGGGTAATTACTTGCCGTGTGCGGCGGCTCACGCCTGGAATCCCAGCATTTTGGGAGGTTGAAGCGGGCAGATCACGAGGTCAGGAATTTGAGACCAGCCTGGCCAACATGGTGAAACCCCATCTCCACTAAAAATACAGGGCATGGTGGTGCATACCTGTAATCCCAGCTACTCAGGAGGCTGAGGGAGGAGAATCGCTTGAACCCGGGAGGCAGAGGTTGCAGCGGGCTGAGATCGCGCCATTGCATTCCAGCCTGAGCAACAGAGTGAGACTCCCAACTCAAAAAAAAAAAAAAAGGAACCACAGGCCTTGGCATTTGATATAGTTGAAAACCAAAGAGAATCCGGTCCCAAAGCAGGCACATCCCGGCTTAGGCTGGCCACAGCCGTGTTCAGTTGTGAGGGAAAAACCAACGTTAAAAACTTGGGTAAAATGCTAGCGACACGCAACCCAAGATGACCTCAGAAGGGATCTTCACACTGGGCTCCTTGGGAAGACAGCCCCCGAGGCCAGGGAAGTGCCAGGGACCTGCGTGTGTGTGGCACAGGGGCCTTGGGCTCCTCTTGGTGGGGACACATCTCGGGAGGCAGAGGAGGTAGCAGCTTACCTTGGAGTCGCCATTGTGGAGGTCAGAGGGCAGAAAGCGGTAGGGCAGGTGGCTCTTGATGAGGCGGGGAGAAGTCAGTTCCTGCATGGAGTCAGAGGGAGAGGCAGGTCAGAGGCAGAGGTGAGAGCAAGGGGCGGAGTGGGGCCAAGAAGGGGGTGGCCAGAGGAGAAAAGAAGGGGTGGGGTTCAGGGAGGGGGGTATCAGAGGGAAAGGTGGGTCTAGGGAACGGGAGGAGCCAGGAAAGCTGCAGGGTAAGAGGGAGGGGTGAGAATCAAGGGGAGGGGTGAGGCCAGGGAGAGTAGGACCAGAGGATGAGGGAAGGGGTCGGGCCCAGGGGAGAAGGGTGGGGTCAGAGGGAAAGGCGGGGCCGGGAAAGGGGAGGGGTCAGAGCAAGAGGAGGCACGGCTATGGTTCCCTGGTCTCCTCTCCCAGAGAGGGTCTCTGACCCAGCCAGGACAGCCTCCCTTGTCACCTGAGACAAACGTTTGAGACACGAGCACACCCTGGCTGGACCCTGGAGGTCCCTGTCCTCGGCCTGGGGAGTCCACCTATCATAGCCATAGCCACAGGGTCTGCTCAGAGGGCCTGGGAGCTACTGGCCTGGCTTGGAGTGGCATTGGCAGCAGGAGGCACCAGGCCCAGTGGGTGCTGCCAGGCTGGCACTGGACCACACAGCAACCTAGCCTGATGCACTTGCTGCTGCCACCTGCCCCTCAGGCCTCCCCATCAGCAGCCAGGGTGGTCCTGTAAACCACAGTCGGCACTCTGCCCCTCTGCTCAGAGCCTGTCTGCCCAGCTGCCCTAGGAATGGGCCCAGCCCTCACTGCAGCTGAAGAGCCCGGGACTGGTGCCTGAAGCCCCCAGGCTTGCCTCCTGCACTGGAGGGCCGGGCCCCTCGCACTGTGAGGTCTCTGCTCACCAGGCCCTGCCTCAGACATCCCCACGGGAGACTTGCCAGTCCTCTCCCAATCTGCTCCCCTCCCAGTGCTGACCGCTGTCTAACCACTATGGCTTCCTGGGCTGAGAGGCTGGGGCCTGAGGCTGTCACTGCAGCCCCAATGCCAACAGCAGTGCCTTGAACACAGTGGCCCTCGGCACAAAAGTACTGAATGCCTCTTAGACAGTTCCATACAGACAAGGAGAGCAAGGCAGCCGCTCAGAGCTGAGAGGCTGGGGTGCAGAGAGGGGCTGTGGCGGGCCACAAGGGTCTTGTGTCATGACACAGCACTCAGAGATGGGTTTCGGAACGCTGCTCTAGAGGGATGGGGACAGGCGTGGCGGAGGCTGCAGTTATGAACATTCAGGTTGGAGGCTGGAACTAAAGACGTGCAGCAGATGGAGTGGGGGGCCTCTGGGTGTGTCTAAGGGGTGGGGGGCAGGGCTCTGGGGTAACATTTCTTTCAATCTTGATACCAAATATTTGATGCAAACGAAACCCACCCAGCTCCTTCAGAGGAGGGCCTCCAGGGAAAAGTGAGGGGGAGGCCCAGGGCCTGCTCCCTGCGAACGGCCCCTCAGCCCTGTGCCCCGCAGTCATTGACTTCCTTTCCACCTCGCAGACTCTCTGATGCTGACGTGTCACTCACACCCCGATCAGGTTCCAGGTCACTGCAGTTCAGGCCTGCCAGGTTCTCTCTGGGCTATCTGCTCTCCCCTAACTCACAGAGCCCTCAGAAGCAACTGTCACTCATCAGGGGATAACTGCAGAAATACTCTAAAGTGGTGCTGGGACAGGTGCCGCTGGCCCCGGGTACCTTGATGATGTCCAGGCCCGGCTGCGGATACTCCAGGACTGGGAGCTGCTCGTCGATGTTCATCAAGCCGATCTCATCGGGGTCCGCGCCCTGGCTCACCAAGTAGACCACCTCCTGCAGCAAGCTGGTGCCTGGAGGGGAGAAGCCCCCACGAGGGGTGCTCAGAGGAAGCCCGAGCGCCCAGCCCTGTCCTTGGGTCAACACCTGCTGCCCAAGAAGGGGCGCAAGAGCACCAGGTGGGGCCCAGGGTGACTCGAGTCTGGGGAAGGAGCGGGCCCTGCACAGTCTCAGCCTGAATGCCCCATGCTGGGCATGGGCCAGTCGGCTCTGATTCTCAGAGGGGCCAGGATGCTTCGCAAAGCTTTTAGGAGAACAGAACAGAACCCAGCACCTGTTACGGAAGCGGCTCAGGGGCTGTAACCGCTGGGTGACTCGGCCTGGGGCCTCCAGAGGCCAAACTCGGCAGTCTACGCAGGAGGGATGGGTCGGGGGAATGGCCTGCCAGCCACGATGAGAAAACGACATCTGCCCAGTATTTACTAAAGCTGTGTATACAGCCCATGACCAGGAGCCATCCCTGGAGACACCCAAGGGGAGCCAGTGCTTGTCTACCAGTACACAGGTTCTAGAACAATCTTGGCCACATCACTCATAGAGTGATTGGGAAACACAAATATCCATCAGCAATAGAATGAGTAAGTTGTGACCATGGGACACTAGACGGCAGCAATGAGAAAGAATGAACTGCTAGACGCAGCATGCCAAGTCCCACAGAAAATGTCACAGTGTCATCCCACCCCCGGGCCCTCTGCAGTACCATCCTGTATGTCCCATAGGCATGAGGTTCAAGAATGGGCTAAGCCAAACTGGAGTGACAGAGGTGAGAACAGTGGTTATATTTGGGGTTGGTTACTGAGTCAGAGAAGACACAAAGGAGACTGCAGGGTCTAGAGCTATTAACGTGGTCCGGCGGGAATTACACAGAAGCACGCTACGCTATTACGATATACGCAGGTTTTCATCTGTGGCTCCCGGCTCATGACTCCCCCAGCTCTTCACAGTCTCTTGTCATAACGCTGGAGCACTCCAAGCCTCAGAAGCAGGGCTCAGTAAACACCGCCTGTCTCTCCTTCTCTCTGACCTTCTCCTGCTCCCCTTTCACCTGCTCCTTATTCTCCCCAAGGTAGGCCATACAAACTGAAATGTACTTGAATCTTCCTCTGCCTTTCTGTCTTGGAGCTGGCCATGAAGAAATTCCCTGGCCTGGGCACAGTGGCTCATGCCTGTAATCCCAGCACTTTGGGAGGCCGAAGCGGGAGGACTGATTGAGGCCAGAAGTTCGAGCCCAGCCTGCACAGCACAGCAAGATATCGTCCCTACAAAAAATAAAAACACTAGCTGGGCATGGTGTTGTACATCTGCAGTGCCAGCTACTCAGGAGGCTTCGCTGAAGGATCGCTTGAACCCAGAGGTACAGGCTGTAGTGAGCTGTGACCGCGCCACTGCACTCCAGCCTGGGAAGCAAAGTGAGAACCTATCTCAAAAAGCAAAAAGAAAAATTATCTGACCTGCCTTGTCTGACTGCGTGGGTCATGAGACCTCATTTTGGAAGGGGTCCTGCCCCCTGCCCGGGACAAAGGAATGCTGCACAGACAGGCCTTGCGGGGCTTCCCCACTCCCACTGATAGTGCTGGGATCACACCCTTTTGTCCAATCCCATTTCTACACAGCTGTCCATGCTTCAGTCATGCCTAGCCAATGAAGGCTCCATAAAAGGCCCAAGAGGACAGGGTGTGAGGAGCTTCCAAACAGCTGAACACATGGGGTTCCTGGAGGGTGGCTTGCCCCGAGAGGGCATGGGAGCTCTATACCCCTCCCCCATCCTCCATATGTGCCTCTTCCTCTGGTATTCATCAGAAGCCTTTGCAACATCCTTTATAATAAACCAGGAAAGTCAGTGTTGCCCTGAGTTCTGTGAGTAACTCTGACAAATCAGTCAAATCTGGGTGGGGGGTGTGCAAACCCCAATTTATAGCCAGTGGGTCAGAAGCACAAGCAAAACAAGCTAGGGCTTGCGGCTGGCATGGGAAGTGGGGGCAGTCTTGTGGGACAGAGCCCTCGCCCTGTGGGATCTTGTGCTGTCTGCCGGAGAGCAGTGCTGGAACTGAACTGGACGGGGGACACCTAGCTGCTGGCGCTGTAGAACTGAGTGCCTGCTTGCTGGCGGGGAGAAATCCCCACCCCGTTGGTCACAGGAGTCCTCTGTGTTGACTGTTGTGGTGTGAGGGCAGAGGAAAAGCAGTTGAAGAGCTTTTTCCAACTCATCTGTACGTATAAGACATAATTCAATTAAAAAGAGAAAAACCACCTCTGCCTGCCAGTGGCCTGGTCAGCGTAACCTGCTCTCCAAGACTGCAGGGAGACTTGGCCAATGGGAAGGGCCTGAGCGAGCCCAGCGTGCCACGCCATGACGGGCAGGGAGAGGCCTGCAGGGGAACAAAGACCCGCATGTGCTGAGGACACCCTGAACTCCCAGAAGAAATGGGCACAGCTTAAGCCACCGTGGTCCCTTCACATTCGCGACTCTGGTTTCTGCCACTGGCTCCTCGTCTCCTGACCCAGAGGATGGTGACAGCCCAGAGTGCAGCCCCAGTCCCCTCTCTCCAGACCACACCCAGGCCCACCCCTCCACACTTGAGCCTCCAGAGCACATGCCTATGAATTCCCGGCAGCTCACCTGCCACCCCGCGCCTCAGCAGGACCCGGCCAGCTCTGGGGGCAGCGTCGCCGTCTGCTCCGCAGTCCATGCTGCCTGTGTCAGCAAGCAGTCCCTCCACCCGACAGGCGCTCAGGCCGGATGGCGGCCTCACTACCGCTCACCCTGCTCCTCTCCTCTTTCCATGCCTCAGTGAGCCCCGCCAACCCTGCCACCAGGTGTGTCCTGAGCTGACCCTCCCCCAAGGACAGTGCATCCTCACACCTGAGCTGCTTCCCACAAGGGCTCCTCCCTGGCTCTCTGCTGCCACCCAGATCACCCTACCTTCTAGTCCAGGGGTCCCCAACCCCCAGGCCACAGGTTTATGTCCTGTTAAGAACTGGGCCGCACAGCAGGAGGTGAGTGGTGGGCTGGCAGGCATGACCCCCTGTCAGATCCGCAGGGACACCAGGTTCCCATAGGAGCATGAACCCTACTGTGAACTGCGCATGTGAGGGATCTAGGTTGTGTGGTCCTTATGAGAATCTAATTAAATCCTGATGATCTGAGGTGGAACAGTTCCATCCTGAAACCATCCCCATCACCCTACCACCTGGGTCTGTGGAAAAACTGTCTTCCTCGAAACCAGTCCATAGTCCCAGAAAGGCTGGGGATCACCCTTCTAGTCTGTTTTCAACCCAGCAGCCAAAACTGCAGCTTTAACATGGAAGTCAGGTCCCGCCACTGTCTACCACAGCCATCTGGGGCAGCTCTGCACCTCCACAGAGGTGCAAGGCCTTCACCATGTCCCACTCCCTCACCACCTGGCTCTCCCCTGAGCTCCCTCCAGCCTCTGAGCCCAGCCAGCTCTTCCCCAGGCTGCCAGCACTGGCACCCCTGCCTGGAACCTCCTCACTCCCTGACTACCTCCATCGGCACGGGCTCCTTCCCCAGCTATGGAACTAACTGCCTTTATGTTCTCTCTTTCCTCTCCACCTTAAGGACAGGGGCTGTTTTGCCTTGTTCTTTACTGCACCAGGACAGCCAGCACAAGGCCGTGGTGTTCTACTCATATTTCCTTAATGGACCAACAAACATTGGGTGCTGCACAGACACTGAGTAATCAGAAGGACATGTTGATCAAGGAAGACTTCCTGGAGGAGGCAGCTCTGGGGCAAAGACACTGAAGGAAGGAAGTGGTGTGGCTTAGTGAAGAAAACAGAAAGAACTTCTCAGCCCATGGACCCTCCCACCAACCTGAGAAGCAAGTACCACCATCTTCATGGCAGATGAGGCTCCTAGGGCCAAAATGTGCCAAGGGTCACAGAACCAGGGTGTGGCTGACTTGGCTCCTCCTCCTGGTAAGGACCATCCACCCAGCAGCTCAGGAAGCTGCGGTGAGGGGGTCTCTGTCCTTAGAAATCAGACTGTGGGCAGCGTCCCTGAAATGGGCCTCTCCCAATGACATCTGCATCATCTATTTTTCATGCTCCCCACCCCCACCCTCCAGCGCTGCAGCCCCGCAGGCCAACGACCCAGACAGACATTCTCTGCACATTCAAGTCTTCTTACATCCATATTGGCCACTTCAGTTCCACAAGCCCCATCCTCACCCCTGTTAAATATTTATGCCAGAAGACCAGACAAAGAAGCTCTTGACTCGCCAGGCCCACCCAGCCCTGTCCCTGTGGCCCTTCTCTCCAGCCTGCCACGTCCATTTCCTGGTTGAACACCTCCTGACCTTGCCTTCGCCGGCTTCCAGGAGAATTCAACAGGGGTCAACGTGGGCATCAGGGAGAGAGGCGCAGCGGTAATGCACACCAGGACACATGCAGGGAACAGGTCCCGACTTCCTAGGGCATAAAGCCAGTTGGCAAGATGTGACAACGTGATCAAAGAAAAATGGTCATTATACTATCTGGTCACTTACCCCATTCCAGGCACACTTCTACACACCTTGAGCTGAAGACCAAATCCAGCCTCAGAGTCAGACAGCCCTAGCTCTGCAAGGACCTCTGCCAGATGCCACGCCGTGGCACCCAGCACTCCTCCTACTGGTCTCTCTCCATGCTCCTGGGTGATGCACTTGGGCGTGGGCATGAGCCCTACATAGCCCCTCCACTCACCCTCGCCGTGGCCACCTGCGTGCAGGGGCTCCCGAGGTCCCAGTGATGTGGCTCTCCCAGCCCTCCAGCCACCCCCTCTGCTCTGGCTAGCCTCCCACCCACTTCCGAGCCTAGTGCCCCAGGGGCCCAAGGCCTTCAACAGGCTGCCCTGTGCCTGCCCAGCCTGGGCTTGCTCTGTGGGTCACTGCCCCAGGAAGCCTTCCCTGACAACACGCATCTCCATCAGGTGCCCTTCCCTGGCCCCACAGAGCCCTGGACAACTTCCTAGCACACTGCCACACTGTGCCTGGCTGAGGCAAGCCCGTGAGGGCAAAGAACTGGTCCTAGTCACTGTATTCATTTCCCAGGGTGCTGCCAGAGATAACCCAAAATTTGCTGGCTTAAAACAAGAGAAATGTATTCTCTCACAGTTCTGGAGACAGGAAGTCCCAAAGTCGAGCTGTGCGCAGGGCTGCACCGATTTCTGGAGACTGAGGGAGAATCCTCTTCTGCTGCTCTGCCCTCCACCCATCTTGCCACCACCCTTCTCCTTCCTGCCTGGTGCTCTGACCCCAGTGCAGGTACCCACCCACCCAGAGAGCCTTTTATTCACTCAGCAGAGGGCTCACTATGTGCCAGGCTCCAGGCTGGTCCCAGGAGTCCCAGGAATGGTGCCATCCCTACCACCTTCCAGAAAATGGAGGTGGTGATGATGCCCTTCCCTTACGCACAGGGCTTCTGGGGTCAAAGGAGATGACGTGCAGAAAGGCCACAAAGTGACCTGCTCAGGGCCAAAGAGCCTCAACATAAATGAACGTCAACTCAGTACCTGAAATCAAGGTGGGGCACCACCTACGGGGCCTGCTCATGTGCAAGGACATGCCACAGCCTCACAGCAAACCTGGCAGCCCTCATCCACAGTACAGAACAGGACCCTCCTGGCACCTACCGATAAAGCCACACACCTGGCGCAGGCAAAGCAATGCCCACCGCCAACCCTGCGGTGCCCCCCGGCTGGCCTTGAGCGGGAGGGTCCATGAGGACTGCCCTTACGGACTGGGAAACAAGGCACTGGGAAGTGGGGGCTATGCTTGGATCTGAAACCGCTTCCCGACAGGCCAGGTGGGGCCGAGGCAGGAGTGAGAGGCAGAGGAGTCCTAGCGAGGCCTGTCGTGTTGCTGCATGACAAACAGGGGCACGGGGCTGTGGCCACGCTGGGTCCCCTGCAGAGCAGTGAGGACGACCACGCCGCTGCCGAGGTGGGCCCCCAGGAGGCCACCAACCTTCCTCATCACAGCTGGGCAGCTGGAAGCCAGCCCAGGCCCCAGGAGATCCACCCTGACAGGAGAAGAACCAAGCTTTCAAACAGAAACCAGGGGAGCCAGCAGGGCAGGGCCACCTGCTGGCCAGTAACTCAAGCCACACACGCTCTCCAGCAGCTCTTCTCAAGTCAGCTAGAAGCAGTAATTCACAGAAGTGCTTCCGCTGACACCACTGCAATCATTCCTGAGTGGAAACCGATCAATACCCCCTGCAGCAGAGAGCAGCGCACCCTGACACCTGGACTTGGGTCGAGGCCTGCGGGAGGCCACTGCCGTGCTGGGTGGAACTCCCCAGGACTCTAGGGCATAGCCTGTTTCAACACTGGGCACAGAGCCCATCAAAATTCCCACTGGAACTCAACATAGAAAGCATCAAAACTGATCAGAATGGCCTGGCAGGCACTAGGACCCTGTGGCTGAAACCCTTTGATTTTCACTCATAGGATTCACCAGTCACACCTGTGATAGGGACAGGAGGCAGGGAAATATGGGGCAGAAGAGGGCAGGTCCTCAGCAGGGGCCCCACCCTCAAGCCAAAAGGCCTGACACCAAGGCCCAAAGTGAGAACTTACATCCCCGTTTTCCCGCTCAAATGTTACCTTTTCAAAAACCATGCCCTGCCCCCACTCCTGTGCCTATAAAAATCCCAGACTCAGCCAGCAGAGAGAGGAGAAGCAACTGGATGTCAGAGACTATGGCTGGACAACAGACAGAAGCAGTGCGACTTCAAGAGACAGGTTGACAGTATAGCTTCACAGAGTCTGGCCAGGGATGGCCAGACTCCAGGGGGAAATAACCTTCCCACTCCATCCCATTTTCAGCTCCCCTTCCCACTGAGAGCCACTTTCATCAGCAATAAAATCCCTCATACTAGCCACCTTCAACTCGTTCATGCGGCCTCATTCCTCCTGGATTCCAAACAAGAACTCGGGTACCAGAAGGGCAAGTGCAAAAGCCTGTCACACTGACCCTCTGCCCTCACTAGCAGAAGGCAGCCACCTCACACAAAAAGGCAGAGGGTCCACTGAGCTGGTAACACTTAAGCCTTCCTTGGATGGCCGACTTAAAAGAGCACTGTAACACTTCCTCTGAGGCTTCAAGGGTTGCAGGCACTCCCCCCAGGAACCCTCCAGGTGCTGCTGTGGGGCTGGTACAAAGTTTGTTCCTGCACCCGCTCACCTGCATGCTCCCTGCCTGGAGGGGTGGAACCAAGGAGGCTGGAGTGAGTGGAGTTCGCCCCTGCCAGCACCAGAGCAGCCACCTGACTCCAGCACTCCTGTACTCCAGTTCCCGCCTGTGGAGGAGTCAGGGCCATGTCCCGCTTCACCCGTACCTAGTTTCAAAAGCCAGTCCTATAAGGCACAAAGAGCTGCAGTTCTCTCCTCCCCTAATCCCACTCCCCAGAAGGAGACTTTTGGTAGAGTCTTTTTACCTTCAAATTTCCAAAAAGTGTGCTGATATCATTTTATGATCTGTACATTTTAGATGAGCTAAAGATTTTCAACTACGAAAGATGAGGGCTTAGCCAGGTTCCCTAACACACAAGCTTCCCTCCTGCCGATACAGTCACAGCACGATTTTGGATTTAATTCAAGGCTTAATTTGGTGTTTCATGCAAAGTATACCATGTAGTGATTATACTTCACGGTGAACATGCATTTTTGTACAGTATTTCGCTTTTGTACAGTATTTCACCTTTCCCAGAGTAGGTTTGCTTATTTCATTTTCTACATTGCTATTAATAATTCCTTCCACAACTCTAACTAACCTCCACACGGCCGGAGACACGGGTGGGCGTTTGCTCGGTCCTGTCTGCTGCTTGGGGACGTGCCCTGCCCCCTCTGCTCTCCCTCCCTCGCCTGAGCGAGTGGCCTGGCATGGCTGAGTGGGATCTTCCTGGCCCTCCCCCAACCTTGGGTGCATTGGTCCTTTATGCATGTCCCCCAACTACAGGCACCCTGGCTGTGTCCTGTGTGTGTGAGACTGAGGTGACTGCAAGCGTCCACATCCACCTCCCATGTGAGGGACAATTTGGTCAGGTACAGAAGCCCAGCCTGGAGATCGATTTCCGTCATCCTGTCTTCTCGCTGCCCATGTTGCTGCTGAGATCACGGGGGCCCATTTTTCCCTCTGGGGGAGTTCTGAGATCTTCCCTTTGCCCCAGTTTACTCATTCATTAGGCCAGACACTTGGCGGGGGTTGGAGGTGTCTTTTATTGAGCTCTGAACATTCTGAAAACTCTGGTTTCAATAATTTTCTCTCTTCTGTACTCTGTTCTCTTTCTGGAACTCCAAGATTAATCTTCCATTTTTCTTATCTTTTTGCTCCTATTTGTCACCATTTTGTAAAAATTTTTATTCTATGTCCTGGCCACTTTTCTCAGCCTAACCACCCCAACCTCGCAACTGTGCATTTAAAACTTTCGCTCTTGCTTTCCATCCCCAGGAGTCCTTCACGACCTCTCATTATTCCTGTCTTCACTGCTGCTTCCCTTAGGGAAAGCAACATGCGTCTTGACTCTCAGAAGACACTGCAAAGGCTTCTGAGTGGAGGTGCTGTTATCCTGGGCTTTTGGGTTTTCTTCTGCTCCTCACATGGTCTTTGATTTCTGAGTCCTTTTTTCTGCTTTGTATTTTGTCTCTGCAGGTCTCTATCCTTCCTGTTGGAGACTGGCTGCCTGCTGATCTTGAGTCTACTCACAGGTGAGGGAGAGACCCTGGGAGCAGCCCTGGGGGCCCCATGTACCTGGGGGAGCAGCCTCAGTGCTTTCACAGCTGAGGATCTGTCACTTTGGTGGGAGATTCCATGAGTAGAGACAGGCCTCTGCTTTGGGGTCAATTTCTCAAAAGAGGGTGGCTCCGACACTCAGCCTGGAGACTAGAACCAGGGCGCAGGCATCCTGAAAGCTGAGGAGAGGAGGGGCTGGTAATCCCACCCTCCAAGTGTATGGCCTGTGTGCAACCCTGCTTTCTACACACCTTGTGTCCCAGCCTTCAGCTGTGCACAGGACCCTCACATCACAGCCTCTCTGATCCCTAAAGAAGAAAACTGTCTTGGTGACAGCCTCTGTTTTCCATCCCCAGTGTCATGGCCACCACGTCAGCTGCTTCCTGAGCTGGACTGCTGAACTGGTTCCCACCTGGCTGCCCTCCCTGCTACGGGATTCAGGTTCCCCACTTGCCCAGTGAGCCAGCGCTCAGCCCTGCCCTGGGAGTTCAGAGCTTGTCACTTGAGTGAGGTTTCAAGATAAGACAGACACCAGCATGTGTGTTCAGTCCACCCCACTGAAACACAGCCCCCACCTCCCCCCCGCCCCGCTTCACAGGGTTCTGGAATCCCAGGACATCCACAGGGATGACAGAATCCCCCAGCTCCCTGAGAAGCAGCAATAGTTGGATTTTTTTTTTTTTTTTTTTTGAGACAGGGTCTTGCTCTGTGGCTCAGGCTGGAGTGCAGTGGTGTGATCATGGCTCACTGCAGCCTCACCCTCCTGGGTCCAAGCGATCCTCCCACCTCAGCCTCCTAAGTGGCTGTGACCACCGGCACATGCCACCACACCTGGCTAGTATTTTTTTAATTTTAGTTTTTTAGAGAAGGGGGTCTCCCTATGTTGTCCAGACAGTCTCCAACTCCTCGGCTCAAGCAATTCTCCCCCGACAGCCTCCCAAAGTGCTGGGATTACAAATGTCAGCCACCACGCCTGGCCCACAGCTGAACTTTTAAAGGGGCAACCCCTCAGGACCAGACAACAGTCCAGGCCCTGGGGGCTCCTGCCCCTATCCAGGTGGGACCCGCCCCCCAATAGACACTGAGAACGCTCCCCACCTCCAAAAGTTAAAGGAAAAGGTGAAGAATGCCTGTGAAGCACCTGCTGTGGCCAGTCCCTGTCCCCGTGCTTCTGGACACTGTCTCTCAGCTCTCAAAACAATGCCCTCGACACAGAGCAGGACAGGAAGCTCGGAGAGGAAAACCGGAGCTCCTGGTTGCCCGGCTGGCAGCTGGATGGGGAAACCAGGACTTCCCGGGCCCAGTTCACACACCCGCTGAGGACATGTCAGCCGAGACCCAGGAGCTCACTAACAACTTCCCCCTCGAGTCTCACAAGACTCGCTGTGGCTATTACCATCTCGCTTCACACAGGACCACACAGGCTAGGGACGAACTCTCCAGGGCCACAGAAGCCAGTGGGCAGTGAACCCAGCACCTAACCCTTTCGCTCCAGAACCAGAGTGCTTTACACACACAGCAGACACACACCACACACACACATAATACATATGTATACCCACACACCACATACACAACACACATACCACACACCTCCAAACACAGCATGCACACACACCCGACACAGCACATGTGCACTCACACATATCACATGCACACACACACCACACATATACACCCACACACATACCCACACACACACGACACACACACAGCACCAAGGCTCACAAAGTAAGTGAGCAGCAAAACAGGGCCGAATCCCACGTGTACTCACTTCCAGGCTAAATTTCCGACCATTTCCTAGCTAGGATCAAGCAACAGTGAGACAGACGGGACAGGTGCTGAGACTGACCCCCAGCTATGACAGTGGCAGCTCACTTCTCGGCCTGGGCCCCTGGGAAATGAGTTGCAGCCATCCCCGCCCCACCCCTGCCCACTCTAGACCCACGTCCACAGCCAGGCCCCTGCTGGATGCAGAGGGGAACAGGCGCAGTCACTGGCCCTGATTCCCTCCTCCTGCTGGGGTGACACCAGGCAGCTGCGGCGTGCTGGGCTCCACAGTCAGGTCTGCCCAGTCCAGGACGCTCAGGCAACCCTGGCTTGGCCCCAGGCCTCTGTCTGATGAGACTCTGAAAACCTGGAGCCCAGAATCCCAGCCTAACTCTGCCAGTGACTCTGGGAGGCCTGAAAGACACTCCTCTGGGTCTCAGTTTCCTCAAAGTGAAATTCTCCTGGGCCTTTAGCTCTTCGGTTCTGGGTACACAATCCCCTACCAAGAGGCTGCTGCACCTTCAGACAGAGCTGGCTCAGCAAGCAGAGTGGGGCTCTGCCCTTGTATGAGCGCTTAAGAAAGTCTGGGAAGGCTTTTGTAAAAAAAAAAAAAAAACAGCCCTTTGCAAGGGACCTTAAGGATGAGGGGAGAAACCAGCTGTATGAAGCTTTGGGGAAAGGGGTCTCTGGTGTAAGCATTAAGGGCCCCAGTTTTCCCCCATGGAGCACCTCCAGACATCAGTGGTGGTCATGATAGTGCGGACAATGGGAGACACGGCAATTACCCGAGCACATGCCCATGCGCATCTCTGCAGTGTGACTTCACAGCCCCTCATAAAGGTCCTGCTCTGTGACTCTGGACACAATGATGTGACCAGGGCAATAGAGACCTTTGCGTGTCTCCGCTTATTCTTCTGCACTTCCACTATAAACAAGAGAAGGCCATTCACAGAAGGACTAGCCTGCTAGTCCCAGGAAGAGAAAAAGAGGTGCCTGGAGCAGAGCTGTCCCTGCCACACCCAGCCCAAAACAGGGCCCCAGTCAATCTTCACACATGGGGGACGGTCTGTCCAAGACTAGCTGGGAAGGAATCAAGGCCTTGCCCAAAATCAAAATTCAGACCTAAGTCTTTATAACTGGTCCCTCCTCCAGTAGAGCCTGCCAGTGCCCACCACAACCCTCAGCTGCCCTAGAAGTCACCTGCAGTGCTGGTGAAGGCTTCACACTTCAAGCACCTGCACCTGCTTCCCACCTGGCCAGAGAGGAGCAGGCCCGCATGTGTAGGAAGCCAATGCCCTGAGCCTCCCAACCCACTAAGGGATAAGAACTGGCACCTGCCCCCCACACCCCAGAGAAGGCTCCTGGCTGTGTTTAAGTTGTCTCTCAAGTGATCCTGGCAGGCTGAGCCCTGGGAGCCCACAGAACCATCCCTTTGCTGGCTTCCTCCCCACTTGCCTTCTGAGATCACCTCCCACCTGACCATCAGAGGCCCGCTCTCTAGCAGGAAAGCACACCCGCCTACATGCCTGGACTCTCAGCCCAGAGAGAGGCAACAGCCACGCGGGCTCTGGATCTGAGAGTCCTGATTTGGAAACCAGCCCGACTGCCTCCGGATGCCGGGACACTGCACGAGATCTGCGCCTCTATGTGGGTTCCTCGTCTGGAAGGCAAGGACAGAGCTGCAATTCCCCACAGAGCGCCCAGCAGGCACCAGTAGCAGCAACGATGGTGCGCACAGTGACAAAGACAAGGCACTGGCCCCACTCATGACCCTGGGGCCAGCACCCTCCCAAGCCAGGCCCGCTGGAAGGAGGTGGCAGCACAGGGAGATGCCACCACAGAGTGAAGCCGGCCTGGGCCAGTTTCTTCTCAGGGCCTCGGTTTCTTACCCAAAACATGGCCTATTTCCTGACAAAGTTGTGAGGATGGGCAGGATAAAACAAAGTACTTGGCACAAAGACAGGAAACCTGCTCTCTTCCCTGGTCGCTCTGAGGCTTGAGCAGGACGAGTGCCAACCCCCTAGTCCAATGCCCCTGCCGTCGGTGGGGGTCAAGAGGTCCCAGGAGAGTCTGGCTCATTTCAAGTTGAGCCAAGTCCTGAATGAAGCCCAAGCCAGGACCTCTGGCTCAGTAGCCCACTGGTTTAGCTTCCAGAAAATGCCAGCAGGTTTCCAAAGCATGCTTTAGGGAAGCTTCCACCTCCCAACGGGCCCTCCACTCTCCCCTCACTCACTCCAGAAGCCCACACTAGGATCCCGCTCCTGCTAACCACCACGCAGTCACACCATACAACATCCTGTCCCACATCCCAGGAGCTACAGACACGTAGCCCACCAGCTGATCTAGTGATCAGAGACCAGGAGGGACCACTAGGGCTATTTCCCCCTAGATAGGATGCTGGAAAGAGCTGCCCCACACTAACAGGCAGAGGTCAGTAAACTACAAGATCCTAGCTTCACTCAGCCAAGATGGGCCCTTCCACAGAGGCAGGAGGCAAGCACCAGCTCCCCTGAGACAGGGCCCCAGAGGCAGAGAAGCCAGCCCACGCAGGTGGCAAGAAGAATTCAGGTAAAATGTTTCCACACTGGTTAAAGGCCAAGGGTGGGCCCATGTGACAGCATAGAACCTCTGGAGCCAGAGACTCCAGAGGGTCTTACAGCAAGCACAGAGTTGGCACCCAAACACAGGCTCTTCCCCAGACCTAGGCCAGGTGCTCAGGAGAAAGAGAATGGGGTGGCATGCTTTGCAGAGAGTCTTCCACAGTGCCACGGCTGTGGGAAAAGACAAACATCTTACCTGTATCCTCCTCCCTTACGGGAAAAAGGTTTTAAGCCACTGGGAGAGAGGAAGCAAACCCCGTCACCTCCCAGGGCACTGGTGAAGATCCAATGTGGCCAGAGATGGGCAAAAGCAAAAACCAAGACTGCCCTGGGGGAAGACAGGAAACTGTCCCTGGGCCCTGACTACTAGAGATTCTCAACGCTACAGAAGGGACATGAAACTCCTGCCCAAGAGTGACCATCCAGGCAGAGTTTGGCTGCCACTCGGAGGAGAGCAGGATCAATGAAAAAGCCCCACCCAGAAGCAGCAACATGGAGCCTGCATAAGACTGCAGCTAGACCACACAACAGAGAACCCCAAAACCCCACTGCCAAGCTAGTAAACCTAATAGCTAAGAGCAGTCTATCACTGGCACAGGGGCAAGAGTGTGCAGACAAAACTCCTCCACAGCCCAGACCTGTGAGGCAGACCAAAAGCTGAAGGTGGAGCAGGAACACTGAGAAAAACCCTCTGGAAACTCAGCCCTCCACTGAACACAAGCTAACCCTGCCAGAACATGAAACCAGTTCAAGGGAATCAGATCAACAATTGAACCCAAACCAGCCCAATGAGATGGAGTTAACTCACTTCCTTATACTAATGGCCAAGCAGTAAAAAGCCAGCCTCATTTCCAAACATAAATATAGTTGACCTTAGTCTCTCCTGTGTCAAGCAACAGTCAAATGGTACTATTCACAAAAAAGGCAAAAACAAAGATGAGGAAAAAAAACCCACCTCTCAAGAGACAAAGCAATCAACAGAATCAGACTCATGGAATTTATAAGAAGTCTGATTAATATGCTAAAGGCTCCCAAAGAAAAGATGAACAACATGCATGAACAGATGGGATATTTCAGCAGGGAAATGGAAACTCTAAGTGGAAATGCTAGAAGGAAAAAACATAACAGAAACATTGAATGCTTTTGACAGCTCATCTATAGACCTGACACAGCAGAAGAAAGAATCAATTAGCCACAGACTGGTCCACAGAGATTACCCAAACTGGAACACACAGAGAAAAAGAAAGAAGCCAGGTGCAAGTAGCATGCCTGCAGACCCAGGCTGGGGAAGGAGGACTGCTTAAGCCCAGGAGTTCTGGGCCAGTCTGAGCAGCACAGTGAGATCCTGTCTCAAAAAAAAAAGCAGAAGAAGAAGAAAGAAAAAGAAACTATGGCCAGGCATGGTGGCTCACACCAGTAATCCCAGTACCTTGGGAGGCCAGGGCAGGAGGACTGCTTAAGCCCAGGAGTTCAAGACCAACCTGGTCAATGTTGCAAGACCACTATCCCTACAAAAAATTTAAAAATTAGCCAAGCATGATGACTCATGCCTGTGGTCCCAGCTACTCAGGAGGCTGAGGTGGGAGGATCACTTGAGCCTGGGAGGTTGAGGCTACAGTGAGCATTCCAGCCTACGTGACAGACCAAGACCCAGTCTTCAAAAAATATATAAAAATAAAGATAAAGATAAATAAATAAAACAAACTATGCAAGCCAGAAGACACATAAGCAACATCTCTAGAGTTCTGAAAGCTACCACAGGGGAGGCCGAGGAAGAATGTTTAGTCCCTCATCTAACAGACAAGTGAACTTGAAGAGGGGATGTCATCAGGTAATCAGAGGGGAAGGGAAGCAGACACCAGGGGAGGGGAGCAACACACCAGACAAGAGGAGCAGACAGTTCCCTGTGGCCGGCAAGCAAGGAGGTGGAACAGGTGGAGTCCAGGCCACAGAAGGGCAGGTGAAGGAGGGGAATGCTGCCTGGCAGCAATGGGAGCCAGTGAAGAATTCTAAGCTTGGAGGACCTAAGTTAGACTGGTGTTTCTAGGAGATCACTCAAGCTACGGAGTGAAGGATGAGCCAAATGGGGACTCAGGAGGCCACCGCAACACTCCAGGTGAGAGGGGAAGAACCCCGAGACTGTGCCAGGAGCTGAAGGAGCCCAAAGATCTGAGAGCTGCTTGGGAGGCATATGCACCCCTCGTAGAAGGAAGTAACAAGGGCATGGGGGAGGAGGAGTCATCGCTGTCCGGGGAGAATGAGAAAGGAAGAATCCAGGAGGAGGCCTTGGAGCTCAGACAAGCAGACGCAAAGTTTCTTCCTATTCCTCTAGGGCCAGCTACTCAGGGACTGCCCACAGCAGCCCTGCTTTCTTCTTCCTCCTGAACCCTGAGTCATTCTGCAGGCTTTCACCTCCCAGCCCGGGGAGTGATGGGGAGAAACGTGCTCCCAGCACACTCGGGATGGTTGCTTTGCCTCCCCTTCCCCAGGTCAAGCCCCTGATTATATGCAACAGCCAGAAGACTAAGGGGAAGGGATGAGGGAGCAGGAGGGGAAGGATGGGGAAAGAGGAACTTCACGGTTCTTCTGCTACACAATCAGGTTCCATTCTTCAGGCCTCTGCATTCCCTCGTGGGATGCAGGTAACTCACCATGCTGCTGTGAAACACTGTTACCCTGTGTGGTAAAGCTCAAGGGGCTCCGCACGCTCCCTGATCTCAGAACAAATGTCAGCCCCACAACCTCCTGGAGAGTGATGGGTCCCTCCTCACCCACCCACTGAGGCAAGGAGACATCTCCTCCTGCGCATGGGAACCCAGGAAGTGCTAGCAGGTGCTAGCTCCCACCCCCACACCTCTCTTCTCCCCTCCTGTGGGTGGTTTCTGTCCAGGGTCTACTCTCCAGGTCACTCAGTGCTGACACTATTCTGGCCCTTTGCCCTCCCAGGGCCCTCATTTTCACATCTATAAAAAGGAAACAGTCACAAGAGCACAGGGCTGCCCTGAGGATGGAAATGGGTAGAGAGCGGGACAGTATCTCTAATGGGTAATCCACTCAACCTGCCTCCTCCTCCATGTAGTCTCCCAAGATCCTTCTCTTCAGAACCCTCATTCCCAGGCCATTTACCTGACTCTGAGAACCACCACCCTGGCTTGTCAGGTAACTTTTCAGCGTTAGGATTCTGGCTTCCCCCATGTCACCGTAAGTGCCACAAGGTCACCACATGCATGGCCCTTCTGAAGCCTCTCTCTCCTGGGCACAGTGACACACACCAAGAAAACTAGGATATCTGTCCAGCCTGGGACCTGCACACTGTGAGTCTCCCCTCAGCTTCAGCTCCCCTCAGCTTCAACCCGTGAGTTGTCTGAAAATTTAAGACTTAAATGCATCAATCAGGTAAAATCCTCTCATTCTTAATGAGCAAACCGAGGTTCAGAGAAACCAGGTGGCTCAGCAGAGGCCACACAGTGAAGGGATGGAGCCCAGGCCCAGGCGCTTCCCTCTGCATCAGTGAGAAAGCACACGCACTTCACAACTGGCCGGAGCCAAGGGGAAAATACAATCAGGGCGGTGGGTGCTCTGGCATGGACCATATTCCAAAGCCCAAGCTCTGTGACTTTGGGGCTGTGCCCCCTGGGGACAAGCGCTCAATTAGAGTCAACCTGTTGACAAAACCAATGGCAGTGATTCCATCGAACCAACAACACACAGGCACAATGTTTTCACAGACACAATCGGATTTAATACAACCAATACCCAGGACCAAATAGGCTGTAAGAATGAATGAGTATGAACGAAGTCAGTGATCCACAGAAAGGCCCCTCTCAGAAGACACAATGAGCTCCCACTGTCTGGATCACGGTTTACCTGGCGCTGTCCAGCACAACTTTCAGCTGTGATGGGAACACCCCGTATCTGTGCCGTCCGATGCGGCAGCCACTAGCCCCATGTGGCTGTTGAGCACCTGAACATGGTGATGCACTGAGGAACTGAATTTCCACTTTTATTTCATTAAATGTAAGCAGCCGCATGTGGGCAGAGGCTCCTACGCCGGAGAACACAGTCCTAACCTGCCAGCTAAGCTAGAATGTCACAAGCACAAAAAGAATCCCAGCAAGCAGCACAGGGTTGTGGGAAAAACTACCAGACAGGAAGAGAAGGCCAGGATCTAATTATCATTGCCTTAACCACCAGAAAGCCCCCAGCACCCCTGCGAACCTGTTTCTCCATCAGCGGAGGGTGGGAAGGGGCTGAGAAAGGACGAGGCCCTTCTGGTTCTGACCACCTGCAAGTTCAGTAGGATCTCGTAGACCCGGACACCGGAAATCCAAGGGGACCTGCGGGTTCCCTGCTGCAGCTGGTGAAAGGGGCTGTCAGTCCTGGCTACTTGTCCCAATCCCAGCACCAACCAGGTCTCCCCCAACAGACTGAGAGCTCACTAAGGACAGGCACCAGATGGGGCCTCTGTTGGTCTCCCTAGCACCTAGCAAAGCATCTGGTCACAACAGGTGTTCAGGGTGTAGAAGTCAGCATCACCCACAAGCCTTTCCTACATGTGTCTGGACCTGGGCTAAGGGCTCTCATCCACCCTTATGCTCATCTTCACAGCCATACATACATCAGTGGGCCGAGGTAGTCTCTCCTGCCTCCGCAGAGACCATGGCTCAGTGGGGTTCTATGATCTGCCCAGGGTCACCCTGCTGGTAAGCAGCAAAGCTGCATTCAAACCGAGGGCTTCCAACTCCAAAGCCAGGTTCTTAATGTGTAAGCACGGAGACCCGCTACAAATCCATCCTCAGTAGCAGAGGGAAGGAAAGGGAAAGAAAGTATGAACGGGGCTACCTGAAGTCCACTTGGAGAGGCCTCAGAGAAGTGACACAAATCTCAAAATCCCTAAGTGGCTGAATGTGACTCCCAGCATTTTAAAGCCTACTAGAAAGAAGGCTGGGTCCCCCTCCTTCTTGGGCCCTTACGACTTTCCAAGTGCAATGGAGCACCCGTAGGGCAGGGGAGAGGCTCGCCATGGACCGGGAGGCCTAGCCGGACCTGGCCTCTGACCTTCCGCAACTGCATAACTGAGCAGTTTGTGCCTTCTGTGAGTATCTGAAAAAACGGTATGAGAACCCCTTGCAGATTAACAGCAATAGGGCACTTGGCACACAGGACTCCATGGCTGGCCACAGAAGTCAACGACATGTTTAACCATTCCTAAAGCATTCTAGGTCCCCCCACGCGGCAACTGGCATGTGCTCAAGATAGTAGCCCCTCAAACACTCTGTTCTCCAACCCAAGACCCTCCACTGAGAGCCCCTACTCCAATCCTCCCCAGAAGAATGTCTGGGGTCTGCCCTCAGGTGTCTGGAACTCCATACAGCTAAGACAGCCAAGCCCACAGCTTTTCCCGAAACCGACTGCTGATCCAACATGACCTTAAAGCCAGACACCTTCTAATCCGCGCTGTGTCTGCCTCAAACACAGTGGCAACAAGGGAATCCCCAGCGCATGTCTAGAGAACAGGAAAACTACCTCCTTGCCCGACAAACCTGAGATGGGGTACTATACAATCACCTACCTCAGGTCTGGAGACAGACCAGTCTAGCTTTCATTCCCAGGTCTGCCACTCACAAGCTGGGTGACCTTGGACCAGCCGCCTCCCCTCTCTGAGCCTCTCTGCCTAGACTGTTAAGTGGGAATGGCCACCTCTAGCTCACACAGCTGTTACTGTGAATGTGACGTCAGTTAATACTGGGAAATGGGAATGCCCTAGGTCTTGCCTCGGTGATGAAAGCAGCCTTGAAACAAGAGAATGTACAAGCAAGGCACTCCGGGCAGGGGCTGGTCCCATCCCCCACCCGGAGCCCACGCTGGAAAGGAGGGACGTACGTTTCCACGTTGAAAGCCCTGACACCCATGTTATCTCCCTTCCCAGGTGAACACCAGGACTTTCCACTCATCAAAGGTTGGGCAGGATTCAGGAACAGAGAGGTTGAGTGACCTGCCCAAGGTCACACAGCCAGCGAGGTAAAGGGAGAAGCAGGGCTGGGTGGCGGCCCTAGGCCGGTCCTCCTGCAGCGCCGGCCAAATAGGCTGCATCTCCACGGAACGGGCCACCCTAGAAGGTCTCCGACCTTGGTTTCCCCAGGCGCGGGCCAAGCCCCTTCCCACTCCACCCCGCCGCGCCCTGCTCCGCCCCGCGGGGATCCGAGCACCCGGAGGGCGGTGGGCAGGGCGGGGGCGAGGGCGAAACCCTGCCCGGCAGAAGCCCAGGGCGCGGGCGCGGCGTCTACGCGGCCGCGCTGCACGGCTGGGGCGCGGCGGGGCGGGCGCGGTCGGCGCGGGGCTCACCGGACTTGGGGTAGGTTACGATCCACACGTCGCTGGGCCGCACCGGGAAGTTGGCGATCTCCTCCATCTTCCCGCGGCAGAAGGGCGGCAGCCGCACGCCGTGGAACTCGAAGTACTTGCTCTCGAACTCCCCCGGGGTGCTGGGGGTCTCGGCCTCGCTCTCCGCCATGCCGCCGCCGTCGCCGCCGCCTCCCGGCCAGCCGCCCGCACGCGCCCGCGCCCCGCACGCGCCCGCGTCCCACCGGCGCGCGGCGGCCGCTCCGCAGGCGTGACGTCACGGCGCCGCCCGATGCGCGGCGGAGGCTTCGCTCCGCAGGTATGACGTCATGGCGCCGCCTCGCGCGCGGCCGCGGCGCTCCACGGGCGTGACGTCACGGCGCCGCGGAGCCGCGCCCTCCCCGGCCCGCCCCGCCCCTGGCCGAGGTCACCCACCGCTCCCTGGGCCGCCAGAAACTCCGGCCCGCGGTCCGCAGCCTCGTCCCTCGCGCGTGCGTTCGTTCCGCTCGTGGCTTCTGTCACTCAGCAAGTGCTCAACACGGACGCATGAGATACCCACGCTGGAAGGCCCTGAAAGGCAGTCGTCCATTCAGCACGTGCTTAGCGCGCTACTCATGTGGGCCAGGCGCTGGGCCAGGCTCCCAACATGCATCAGGAGAAGCAGGCAGAAGCCAGGCCCTGTTGGAGCTTGCATTGGTAAATAACCACGATAATTTCAGGTAAATGATAGATGCGATTAAAAATACGCGTCTTGACCAGGCACGGTGGCTCACGCCTGTAATCCCAGCACTTTGACAGGCCGAGGTGGGCGGATCACCTGAGATCAGGAGTACGAAACCAACCTGGGTAACATGGTGAAACTGCATCTCTACAAATATACAAAAAAATAGATAAATAAGCAGTGAGCCGTGAGCTTGCACCGCGGCACTCAAGTGTGGGCAACAAGACGAAATCTTGTCTCAAAAAAAAAAAGGCATGAGCCACCTAGCCTGGCCAAAAAAAAAGTGCTTCTTAATAGCCCACGAGTAGGGGAGGGAAGTGTTGAACTGCAAATTCCAGAACCCCAGACCTATGGAGGAAAATTCCAAAAATATACATTTATTAAGACACTTCTTACGCAAACTACAATGTGAAAGCAACTGAGTTCTAGAACTCTCAGTACAATCCTTTGCCAGTCACACACTCAGCAGACATACGTGAAGCACCTGCTAACATGCCTTGGACTGGGGAAGCAGAAAGATTAAAACAGCACAGTCCTGCTCTCATTCTCCGCAGCCCAGCGTCGTCAGCTGTGTAAAGGAAAGAATGATTCCTTCCTCTTAAGTACTGTAGCCAGGAAGATGGAAGGACTTTTCACCAGCAAGAATCTGGAGCCATGCTGGCAAGGCTGGTCTGGAACTCCTGACCTCAGGTGATCTGCCCACCTTGAACTCCCAAAGCGCTGTAATTACAGGTGTGAGCCACCGTGTCTGGCCACCACAGTAATTTTTTAAAAAGAAATGTAACCGAGGAGAATGTCACAGTCAAAATGATGGGCAAAATAAGTCAAGCACAAAAAATGGTATGCATGTGATTCTATTTATAAACAGTCAAAAACAAGCAAAAGTGATCTATAGTGATAGAGGTCAGAATAGTCTTAACCTGGGGCATGGAAAGAGGGTTGACTAGGAGTAGACTCAAGGGAACCTACCCTCCAGAGTGTTGGAAACATCATAGCTTGCTCTTGGTGGCAGTTACATGAAGATATAGACGTAGATAAAAATACAGACATGGACATAGATGCAGGCCCTGCTTCATGGATATGCAAGCAGGGGAGTCACACAGGGTTCTGTTCTCTGAAGGACCCAACACTTTGGGATTTAATGGTCTGTGGTCACCATCTTGAAATTGTTGCATTTACCTATGAGATTGTTTTGTAAGTGAAGTCTGGTCAAAATTAGCTGGGAGTGGTGACGCGCACCTGTAATCCCAGCTACTTGGGAGGCTGAGGCAGGAGAATCGCTTGAACCTGGGAGACGGAAGTTGTGGTGAGCCAAGATGATGTCATTGCACTCCAGCCTGGGTGACAGAGCAAGACTCCATATCAAAAAAAAAAAAAAAAAAAGTAAATGGTTCTTCCTATGTGAATGGGCAACATCCAATTTGTTGAGGGCTTATATAGAACAAAATGGAAGGTCGAATTTGCTCTCTGCCTGACTGCTTCGACGGGGACACCAATCTTCTCCTGCCCTCGATGCTCCTGATTATCAGGCCATCGGAATGGGATCAGATCTACCGCAGCAGTTCCCCTGCTCTCAGGCCTTCACACTAAACCACCGGCTTTCCTAGGTCTCCAGCTTGCACATAGTACATCATTCTCAGCCTCCACAATCGTGTGAGCCACTACCTTATAATAAATCTCTTTCTGGGCCGGGCACAGTGGCTCACACCTGTAATCCCAGCACTTTGGGAGGCCGAGGCAGGCGAATCACTTGAGGTCAAGAGTGTGAGACCAGCCTGGCCAACATGGTGAAACCCCATCTCTACTAAAATACCAAAAAATTAGCTGGGTGTGGTGGCATGCGCCTGTAATCCCAGCTGCTCGGAAGGCTGAGGCAGGAGAATCACTTGAACTGGGAGGTGGAGGTTACAGTGAGGCGAGATCATGCCACTACACTCCAGCCTGGGCAACAGAGTGAGACTCTGTTGCACAAAAATAAATAATTAAATAAATCTTTTTCTATATACCTATATGAAACTAGTGGTCATATATGTAAAAAAAAAAAAGAAATACACACACACACACACACACACACACACACAGATATGTGTGTGTATTGGTCTTGTTTCTCCAGAGAACCCTAAGACACTACCTTAACCAGGTGATCAAAATAAAGGTTACCAATGCTATGGCAAACTGACAGCATGTGCCACCAGATGTGATATACTGAAAAGGACACAGCGTCACTTACATGGTATTCCTATGAAAAACTCCTGTCCTGATCCTGAATCTAATAAAGAGGAATGAACACAAAAGGTAAGGGGTACATTTTGTAGAGCAACTGACCCATACTCTTCAAAAATGTCAGTGTCATGAAAGACAAAAAAAAAAAAAAAAAGGCTAATAGAACTGCTCCAGATAAAGGAGACTGAGTTACTAACAACTAAATACAATGTGTGATTCTGAGTTGGATATGGAATCATTTTTTAAAAGCCATCCTGGTCTGGGTGTCGTGACTCACTCCTGTAATCCCAGCACTTTGGAAGGCTGGATCATCTGAACTCAAGAGTTCGAGATCAGCCTGGCCAACATGGTGAAACCCCATCTCTACTAAAAATACAAAAATTAACTGGGCTTAGTGGGCCTGTAATCTCAGCTACTCAGGAGGCTGAGGCAGGAGAATCTCTTGAACCTGGGAGGCAGAGGTGGTGAGCCAAGATTGTGCCACTGCACTGCAGCCTGGGTGACAGAGTAAGACTCCATCTCAAAAAAAAAAAAAAAAAGCCATAATGACCATTGCTAGCACTGTTTGCAACATTTGAATATAGACTCTAGATTAGATAATAATATTCAATTTTAAATTTCCTAAATTTGAAAACTGCATTTTAGTTATGTAAAAATGTCCATTTGCCTTGGAGGTACATACAGAAGTATTTGGGGGTGAAGAATCATGATGTCTGCCATGTACTTTCCAATGGTTTTACAAAAATAAAACCACAGTTATAACCCTACTAAGCACACGTGTGTATATACATTGAGAGCAAGAAAGAAAATGTGGGAAAAGCTACAATTGGTGAATGTAGGTGATGATATATGCTCATTGCGTAGTCATTTTCCATTTTGCTATAATGAATTACCACAGACTCAGTTCTGTAAGTCAGAAGTCTGATGCTGACACCAAAAGGAAGATGTCAGCAGGGCTGCATTCCTTTCTGGAGGATCCAGGGGATGACCTATTTCCTTGCTTTTTTCAACTTCTAGAGGCCACCCACATTCCATAGCTCATGGCCTCTTTCCATCTTCAGAACTAGCAATAGCAGACACAGAATTTCCCACATTTTTTTTTTGCCCAGGCTGGAAAGCAATGGTGTAATCTTGGCTCACTGCAACCTCCACCTCCCAGGTTCAAGTGATTCTCTTGCCTCAGCCTCCTGGGTAGCTGGGATTACAGGCATCTACCACCATGCCCAGCTGATTTTGTATTTTTAGTAGAGATGGGATTTTTTCTCCATGTTGGTCAGGCTGGTCTGGAACTCCTGACCTCAGATGATCCGCCTGCCTCAGCCTCCCAAAGTGCTGGGATTACAGGCATGAGCCACCTCGCCCAGCTGTGTCAGTTTTACATTGACTCTTTTTCTGCTTCCCTCCTCCACTTTTAAGGATCCCTTGTGATTACATTGGACCTACCCAGTAATGCAAGATAATCTCCCTATTTTAAGGTCAGCTGATTGGCACCTTAATTTCATCTACAGCCTTAATTTGCCTTTGACATATAACATAACGTATTCACAGGCTCCGAGGACTGGAATGTGGATTATCTTTGGAGGATTGTTATTCTGCCTAGCACAATTGCAGTAAACTTTTCTATAAGTTTAACTATTTTCAGAATAGAAACCTAAAGAAAAACCTTTATTAACAGAAAATCCCTAGGAATTTGCAAAAAGGATGCTAGAACTAATAGGTGAGTTTAACAAGGTCATAGGATACAAGGCCAACAAATAAAAACAATTCTATTTATACATACGAGCAACAAACAATTGCAATTTAAAAATATCATTTGTAATAGCACCAAAAACTATTAAATAGTTATAATAGAGCTAAGAAAGTATCTGTAAGATTTGTATAGCAAAACCTACAAAATATTAATGAGAGAAGTGTTTTAAAACTTTAAGAAATGGAGAGCTGCCGGGCACGGTGACTCACGCCTGTAATCCCAGCACTTTGGGAGGCTGAGGCGGGTGGATCACAAGGGCAGAAGTTCAAGACCAGCCTGATCAATATGATGAAACCCTGTTTCTACCAAAAATACAAAAATTAGCCAGGTGTGGTGGCACGTACCTGTAGTCCCAGTTACTTGGGAGGCTGATGCAGGAGAATTGCTTGAACCCGGGAGGCGGAGGTTACAGTGAGTCAAGATTGCACCACTGTACTCTAGCCTGGGCGACAAAGTGAGATTCCATCTCCAAAAAAAAAAAAAAAAAGAGAGAGAAATTCAGCATTCTTAAGGTGCCCTTTCTCCTCACATTTATCTACAGAGTCAGTGCAATTCCAGGCAAGATCTCATTGGACTCTTCTGTTGAAATTGACAAGCTGGCTCTAAAATTTATATAGAAAAACAAAGAACCTAGAATAGGCCAAATTATTTTGAAAATGAATAGCCAAGTTTGAGGGCTCGTGCTACCTGATTTCAAGACTTATTATAAAGCTACTTACCTAACACGGTAAATCAAGATAATATGTAACTGATATAAGCATAAACATGTAAATAAATGGAACAGAATAGAAAGCTCAGAAATAGACCCAAACATCTACAGCCAATTGGTTTTTGACAAAGATATCTTTAAAGAGAGGAAAGCAGGAACTTCTCATGAGGTGAAAATGTCCATCAAGGCCTGAGCCTTTGAATAGAGAAAACCTCACCGCTGCATAAGAAGGGGCATAAGAGGGGGCTGGAGAGCTCTTTGTCTTTATTTTTTATTTGTCCCGAAGAGGCTTTTCTTACATAAGGTGGGTCTAGAAGATCTCCAAATCTCAGCCATCTGAGATTCATCCCCCAGGCTGCTGAGGCAGCAGGGAAGGCAAGTCGCTGTCCGCGGTGCTGAACGCACAGCTTTCCCCCACCCCCCATCCTCCTGCCCTTCCATTCTGGCACGCTGGGTAACCCCAACTCCCGTTGCCCCTGGTTTTGGTTTGTTATGTTCTATATTGAGACACTTTTTCCTACTTGTATGTGCTATCTTTTTCTTAATAGGAGAAAAGGCATACAAATTTAATGTGCATACACGGGAGCCTTCAGAATGAAGACCCAGCTTCTCCATGCATTACAGAAACATACACACCATTTTGAGGTTACAGAAAGAATAGGGGCTTATGGTTAAACAGGTTATCAGAGGAGGGAAAGAGGCTTGACTAGCAAAGGTGTCCTTGTTATGTGGATGAAGCATCCTTTAGAGAGAACAGATGGTAAGGGTGTGAGACTCACATTCGCTCTTGGATCTGGGGAAAGAATAGAATGGGGGAGGGGGCATGGCTGCTTTCATGGAGATTTTCTGCAGATGCAAATTTTCTCCACTTAAGGCAGCTTTACAAGGCCACTTCTGTCAAGATGACCAAGTGGCAGCCATTTCAACATATGTCAAAGAAATATATTTTGGGGTAAAATATTTTAATTTCCTTCAGTCCCCACTTTGAAACCTCAGACAAGTTTCACCTATCAAAAGCCAAGCTAGGCCAGCCGCAGTGACTTGCACCTGTAATCCCAGCACTTTGGGAGGCTGAGGTGGGAGGCTCACTTGAGCCCAGCCTGGACAACACAGCAGAAACCCGTCTTTTTCAAAATAGAAAAAAATGGCCAGATGTGGTGGCACATGCCTGTATTCCCCGCTACTCAGGAGGCTGAAGCAGGAAGATTGCTTGAGCCTGGGAGGCCAACACTGCGGTGAGCCAAAATCATTCCCTGCACTCCAGCCTGGGTGACAGAAAAAAAAAAAGAAAAAAAAAAAAAAAAAAAGCCAAGCTGATAGCTTTGGAGATATTTGGGTGAGAGGTTTTTAGATCAAGATAGAGAAAATAGGGGAAAGACAAATGGGATAAATAGGCACAATTTGAAACATCCCATATTGTCAGAGGCGTTTGAACCAGAGTGACTCCATTTTGAATAGGGGCTGGGCAAAATAATGCTGAGACCTGCTGGTCTGCATTTCCAGGGGGATAGGCAATGTTAGTCACAGAATGAGATAGGAGGTCAGAACAAGATACAGGTCACAGAGACCTTGCTGATAAAACAGGAGGGAGTAAAGAAGCCAGTCCTTGAGGCCGGGCACAATGGCTCATGCCTGTGATCTTAGCATTTTGGAAGGCCAAGGTGGGCAGATCACTTGAGGTCAGGAATTTGAGACCAGCCTGGCCAACACAGTGAAATCTCGTCTCTACTAAAAATATGAAAAATTAGCTGGGTTTGGTGGTGCACACCTGTAATCCCAGCTACATGGGAGGCTGAGGCATGAGAATCGCTTGAACCTTGGAGGCAGAGATTGCAATAAGCCAAGATCATGCCATTGCACTCCAGCCTGGGCAACAGAGTGAGATTCCATCTCAATTTAAAAAAAAATTAAAAAAAAGCTGACCCAAAGCCACCAAAACAAAGGTGGTGACAACAGTGACCTCTGGTCACCCTCATTGCTCACTATACACTAATTACAGTGCATTAGCATGCTCAGAGATGGCATGGCAACATGAGAAAGTTACCCTATGTGGTCTAAAACGGGGAGGAACCCCCAGTTCCAGAAATTGCCCGCTGCTTTTCCAGAAAACTTATTAATAATCCATCCCTTGTTTAGCATATGATCAAGAAAGAACTATGAGCATACTTAAAAGCAGCCCAGGCCGGGCACGGTGGCTCATGCCTGTAATCCCAGCACTTTGGGAGGCCGAGGCGGGTGGATCACAAGGTCAAGAGATCGAGACCATCCTGGTCAACATGGTGAAACCCCGTCTCTACTAAAAATACAAAAATTAGCTGGGCATGGTGGCACGTGCCTGTAGTCCCAGCTACTTGGGAGGCTGGGGCAGGAGAATTGCTTGAACCCAGGAGGCGGAGGTT
>PVKV010009759.1:0-78761 GCA_004027835.1 Alouatta palliata | reverse complement strand
CTGGAGTCTGTGTGTGTATATGTGTGATTGTGTGGGGATGTTCTGGAGTCTGTGTGTGTATATGTGTGATTGTGTGGGGATGTTCTAGAGTCTGTGTGTGTATATGTGTGATTGTGTGGGGATGTTCCGGAGTCTGTGTGTGTGTATGTGTGATTGTGTGGGGATGTTCCAGAGTCTGTGTGTGTGTATGTGTGATTGTGTGGGGATGTTCCAGAGTCTGTGTGTGTGTATGTGTGATTGTGTGGGGATGTTCTGTAGTCTGTGTGTGTGTGTGTGTGTGTGTGTGTGTGTGTTTGTGTCGGGATGTTCTGGAGTCTGTGTATGTGTATGTGTGATTGTGTGGGGATGTTCTGGAGTCTGTGTGTGTATATGTGTGTTTGTGTGGGATTGTGCATTGGGCGTATGAGGAGCTGTGAGTAGGAGGGCAGGGAGTGTGCTACGGTGTCGGGCAGTATTCACACCAGGATACCCAAATGTTCAGATCCCAGCTCTGCCCCCACAGTCTCGAATCCTGAGCAGGTGACGTCTGTGGAGTGGGCTAACAATAGTCCTGACTCACTGGGTGGCCATAAGGACTGTCAGCTTTCCTAAGTAAAGGAAGTGCTGTTATGATGATATGTGGGTGTGACTGTGGAGTGTCCGTGCAGAGGATCAGGTGAGTGCGTGCACGTGTGCTCACGTGTATACACATGTGTGCCACCCGGCTCTGTGTCCTCCAGGAGCACACAAGTGGGGGCTGCCAGCCTCCAGCTGGCTAAAGGAAGCAGGGCCCAGATGGCCACCCCCTTGCTCCTCGCAGCCACAGGGTTTCGGAGTTGGTTGCGCTGACATCTCCTTCCTGTATAGCATCTGCTGCAACCCTGACACGTGGGGCCCATTGGCTGGTGTCTCCAGGGAAAGGGCTTACTACCTTGTGAGTCTCCTTTTAGGCTTGTTTAAAAACCCCCTCGCACAGAAGCCAAGCTCCTTAGCAGGATGAAGCTCCCTCTCAAACCTCCCCCAATTCCCCTCCTCCCTCTCCATGCGCTGGCCACATCCACCCTGCACAGGTCCTCACATGGAGTGCCCCCTCCGGGACCACTCATCTCCCACGCTCCAAACAGGGAACCAGTCAACTTCTAGTCCCCTCTACAACGCAGCACAGATGTCCCCTTTTCCCCAGTTCACATCGACGCACCCAACACAGCCCTCTAAGCCACCTCACTGCCAGGACAGGCTGCCTGTCACTTGTCTTTCCTGCCCATGAGACTGGAGCAAGGATCTGCTGACTTCCAGTCCAGGGAGCTTTCCTCTAGGCACAGCCTCCAGTCTGTGGGTGTGTGTGTGTGTGTGTGTGTGTGTGTGTGTGTGAGAAAACAGAAGTGCTCTTTTTGGAAGACATCAAGACACAAAGCACTTGGAAGCAGAGACCCTCAGACACCCTGGCTCCCACCAAGCGCAGCTACACACCAATAGAAACCGTCAGGCTTCTCCCCCAACGGCTGCAGCCTTGGTTATCACGGGAACTGCCGGCTGCAGGCTGGTCCTCGGGGGACCCACTAGCCTTGGATCTTGGAGGAACTATCAGCTGCAGCTTGATCCTCCGAGGGGCCTTCAGCTGAGCTCTGGTCTTTAGGGAGGGGACCTGCGACTGCAGTCCTAGTCTTTGGGGGACCTTGATTTGAGGGGAAACCACTCCATGCTGTAGCTGCTCTCAGGGGACATTTCAGAAGTACCTCTGGTCTTTGGGGGAATTTCAGGGCCAAACGGTGGAGATAATTTCCCATGATGGCCTCTTGGAGGCCCACCCTGGGTGCAGATGGGCAGTGGAGACCTAAGGAGATCCTGGGCAGGCGGGGGTGGACGGCAGGACAGTACCTGTATCGGTCAGTGGAGAGGCTGCTTCCGGTGTCCAGGGAGCTCCTGAGGTGGCAAAAGCAAGACAGGGTTACTGATGGACTCACACACAGCAAACCCCTTGGGGGCCATGTCCGCTCAGGCCCTAGCAGGTGGTCCCAGGACAGGTCCTGGGGCAGCTGTGCAGCCCTGGGAAGAGCATCTGCCCCACATGCAAGAAACCATGTGCTTTCTTTCCCCTGCTGGGTCAGCTAAGAAGCTGCCTCAACTCTACCCCATGGCAATGTCAAGTCCCATTGCCCCCTGTTCAGATGGGAAAACTGAGGCTCAAGGAGAGGAAGCACAGTGGGCAGGGTTAAAGATCCTCTCTGGCTGGCCCCAGACTTAACCTTGGATGTGTTTGACCTGAGCCACCATGCTCCTTCCCCAAACAGCCCCGCACCAGGAATCTCTGCAGACCCACAGATTTGAGCCCATCCAGCCTCCAACCTGGGAGCCCAGGGGCCTTGGAGCCCAGATTCCTGCCCAAAGACTCAGCATCCAGCTCTGATCTGGGCCCAGGAGCCTGGGTCCTGCCTCCTGCCTTTGACCAAGTTCAGTCTGTGCTATTGGGCGTGGGCCTGGAGCCAGCCCAACCCGGATCATCTCCCACTTCCACCCATGACTAGCCATGGACTTGGTGCCTGTCCCTTCGCCTCTCTGTGCCTCAGTTTCCTCATGTGTAAAATGGTAGTGGTAAAAGCAGATCTCTCACAGGGCAACGCATGCATCTGAAAGGACTGTCTCTGTCTGCTCTGCCTGACAGCACACCCCATGTTCTATGTCTTCAGGGCCTGGGGTGATGCCCTCCTCGAGGCTGGGGGGTCCCACCCAAGCAACACTGCCTGTCCCTGCCCAGATGGGGAACACAGCTATGACACAGGACTCATCCCTAGAGACTGTGGCCTTGGAATACCCTCTCCAATGGCACCTGCCTTCTGAATGGGGCACCCACACCCCCTCATCACTGCTCCACACGCTTCTCCTCGCCTGAGGCCTCAGAAGTCCACGGCATAGCCAATTCTGTGCCTATTTGTCCACAGTGGGCTTTAACATTCTGAGCCCACACTGGCTGCCTGCCATGGGCCATCCCAGCTTTGGCCTCCATTTCCCTACTTGCTCTCATACAAGAGCCCTGATGGATGCACTCCTGGAAGGAGGCTGACCTTCCCTTCCCAGTCCCATGCTGGCCTGTGATTCCGCTATTTCCTGTCTAGCTGCCAGCATGGCCACTGGTAGACCCCACGCTCAGCAGATTCGAATCCCCAGTGCCAGTAACCGCTCCACACACCATTCCTCAGGGACTCCCGTCCGCAGCACAATGCTTCCTTCTTCCCCAGCCCCAGCTGAAGAGGCCACAGATGGCACCCCTCTCCCCTTGAGCCAGAACCCACCCAGGGCCACACACCATGGGCTCAGCAGCTCTACCTGTATGCCAGCCGTGCCCTGCCAAAGCTCATGAAGAAAAGAAGATGTGAGGGGCGGTGTCAGGACGTCCTGAGCTGACTTCCTGGTCTGGTCACAGTCCCGTGCCCAAACTGGGGTGGGCAACAGGTTTTCTAGGAGGGAGAGTTAGCCGGGTGGCAAGCAGGCCCTCCTTCCCTCTCAGTGTCAGGACCCACACTGGGCATGGTGAGGAATTTCGGCCTTCAGCAAGTCCTGGATCTGGATTAGAGGACCCAGCCCTTCATCTCCCAGCCTGGCCGCTCAGCTGCACACGAGCCACATGAGATGATACCAATATGATGAGAAGAAGGTATCGCAAAATGGTGCCAGGTTCCCAGGCCCCACAGGCAGAGCCCACTGTACTCAGACCGAGTCGTCCTGCCACAAGCACAGTGATTCAGCTCCCAGCTCTGTCCCACTCTGGCCACATCAGGACAAACAATGACAAACAGCAATATCTTCACCTACTGCAGGGAGCCCGCCTCGAGCTGCGTGTTCTTCCCAAACGCTTCCTCACCCAACCCTTGCATTCACCTTATGAGGCGCATGGAATCATGTCCCCACGTCACAGACGCTGAAGGTGTGGCTCAGGGAGGCCCCATACACGGACCACCATTCCATTCCCTGCCTATTTATCCAGAAGCAAACCCTTCAAAACCCTGCTCAAATGTCCACCCCTTTCTCTGACTGCCTACCTTCCATCCTCCTCACCGGACTCCTTTCTTCCTCTTCTTCCTTTCCTCTCTCCCTCCTTCCGTTCCTTTCTTCTCCTCTCTCTCACTTCCCTAATAATAGCAAACACTTCTGTGAGAAGTTTCTCAGTGGCAGGAGTTAGAGTTAACATTCACAGGTACGAGCTCATTGAGCCCCGAAATGGAGGTACAGTCACACTCTACCTGCGGTGGCACATGGGTCCGAGGAACTGAGCTGTGTGCAATGCTCTCTCTCCAGCCAGAGAGTATGGTCACCGAAGTCTGCACTGAAGTCGGGGAACAGTCTACAGATGCAACGGGCCCTTGCAGGCCTACGGTGGCCCAGTGCTGAACCCCACAGCAGGCAGCGGCACCTGCCTGCCTTCTCCACTTCTCCCCACCTGTGTCCCTATCCCTCAACGGGGACTCCTCTGTGGCCCGAAACACTCAGCATTTCCTCCTACCAGCTGCCTCGGTGCGCCCCCCCACCCACGCCCCCAGACAGTACAGCTAGGACTGGCTCTGTATGGAGACCCTCCCTCTGTCAGCTGCCCTGTTGGGTCCAAGTTGTCTGAAGCCTTGTCTAGCCAAGACGAAAGCCTTGTTCTCCCTGCCACCCTTCTTCATCGCTCAGCACAGCAGTGCACAGGCCAGGAACAGGCCCCAGCAAGAAAGGCCCAGAGTGAAGGTGCACGGGGTCCCCAGAGAGACTCCCAGCCCAGCAGACCTGAATTTGGAATCAACCCAAACCGGCTTTGCAAACCAGAAAGCGTCATTGCATGCATATTTGAGATACTCACATCATTATTTATTATTACATAGACTAGTGTATATTAAGATGCAAGAGTTTAAAGGTTAACATGTGAGTTCTAGAGCCAAGAGGACCAGGGTTCAAATCCTAGCTGTGCCATCTATTAGCTGAGTGCCCTTGGGCAAGTTAACTACCCTCTCTGCTCCAGTTTAGTTTTTCATCTGTAATGTTTTTGGAAGATTAAACACGTTAATACATTTAAAAGGTGTAAAACAGTGCCAAGAACACAGTCAGCATTCCATAAAAGCTAGCTCTGATTAGGACAAGACCCAAAAGATTTGTATGATATTCAATATACCTTATATTGTATTATATTATATATATTAATGTGTGACACCAACAACATACAAATAAAATATAAATGTTATATTAGTTCTGTTAACATGCACACATAACATATTTTATTAACACATTAACTCTATGTTAACAGATACTTGTTATATATATAAATATATGAGTCTCATTTTATATATGGGGGGCCCTGGGGGTCAGAGAGGTACAGCAACGACCTTGGCAGCACCCAGTCTCCCTGAAGTTTTGCCAGCCCCATGTCCAGAGCTCTGTCCACCTGCTGGAGCTGTGTTGCTTCCCCTGCTCTGGGTCCTCCCAGCATCTTCAGGGTACCCTGGTCCAAGCTCATGGACACAGAGCTGCCGATCAGCCGGGCAGGGCTCCAGCCCCTCCTCCATCCCTCACTTCTGGCTCAGAGACAAGCAGCCCATTCTAGCTGTGCTGAGGCCCCTCCTCCTCTGCCCCCAGCCCCACTTCATGGCCTCCTGGGGAGGCTGCTTCCTTTCCTTTTTAGAACCAACTGGTTGCCCCAGGCCTACACCCTGGCACTGCTTCTAAATAGCACCCGACCGTTGATGCAAAGTTCCAGAACAGGAAAAAGTGCTGGCTCTGTGCTGCACAGTCAGGAGAGGGCCCCTGGGGAATGGGCTGCTACTGGTAGCGGCACCATGGGGATGTTGGGGTGTGGTCTGTTCTGAGGTCGGGTGCTGGTTACACGAGTGTGTTCAGTTTGTGGCAATTCTACAGGCCATATGCTGATGAAGTGTGCATTTTCTGTACATACACAATAATTCAATAACAATGTACACGAAGACAAAAACAGTCTGCCTCGCATTCCATCTCCAGCCCTGGCCTGGAGTAGCAGAAGCCCAGGCCTGGGGCTCGGCTGGAACTGGAGGTCACCCCCTTTCTTGCACGGCACCTGCGTGACCTTGGAAACTCCCCTTCCTGCCTCAGTTTTCCTCTGCTAAATGAGGACGTGGTCAGTGTTTCTATCCTGGCTGTGGGGTAAACACCTGGGGTACTTTTAAGAAATATCGATGCTTGGGCCCTAATGCAGACCAAGTTCCTGCACCTTGGCTTTTTAAAACACACTGTTTAACCACAGATGTACAAAAAGTTCCAACAAAAAGTACAAGATCCCATGTGCCGCTTCCCTAGCCTTTCCCAGAGATAACATCTTGTAAAACTGCGGTATCCCATCAATGCTAGGAGAGCACTTCAGCAGTTACACACGCCTGTGTGTCCATGTGATTCCCTCTCACCCAGCCCTCTGTGGCCACCATGATGATCCAGCACAGTACTGTCTCCTCACCAGGCTCCTTGGGAACCCTCTGTAGTCCCCTCACCCCTTCCCACCAGCCCTCATCCCTGGCAACTGCCCATCTCTTCTCCATCCCCATCATTTTTTCATATCTCAAGTGCTAGACAAATGCAATAGTTTTAAAACCGGCTTTCTGCACTCAGCCCCATGCCCACTGCATTCAGCCATGCTTGGGCGTGGAGGGTCAGCTCTGCCTCTCTGCTGAGCAGCGTTCCCTGGCATGGCCGGGACAGTGTATTTAGCCATTCGCCCGCTGAGGGCATCTGGGCAGTTTCCGGTTTGGGGGCTGTTATGACTCGGACAGCCACAAGTGTTCTTGGAGCGGTGTTTGTGTAGACGCAAATCTTCACTTCTCTGGAATAAATGCCCAAGAGCCCAGCTGGTGGGTCGTATGGTGTGTGTATGATGCGTTTTAAAAGAAACTGCCAAGCTGTTTTCCAGCGTGGCTGTACCATCTCACACTCCCACTGGCAACGGGTGAGTGATCCAGTTTCTCCGCGGCCCTCCTGGCATTTCACGTTGTCCCTTTCTATGATAGCCATTGGGACAGATGTCCACGGCGCCATGTCTGGCGGTGGTTTTAACCTCGTTTCCCCGTCGGGGACGCTGCCGCCATCCTTCCATGAGCTTCTGTGCCTCCTGCACGTCATCCTTGCTGAATGTCTATATGCACCTTCTGCTTCAGAAGCTCCCATACCCAATGCAGAACCAGCGAATCCCCTTGGGCCTCCCACGTTTAGACAGTTCTGTCCATTTTCAAAGAACCCATTAGCTGCTGTAAGAATTCTTCCAGAACACCCTGTGCTTTCTGGAAGGAACACTTGGATCCGGGCCCCAGTGTGGGGTCCAGGTGGCCAAAGGCAGCGCTGAGCTGTCTCAGCCAGACGATGACCTTGTGTGTTCCTGAGAGGGAATGGGAGGAAAAGGGAAGGAAGGCAGGGACCACGGGGAGAAGGGAGACTCTGGGAGTCGGCTCACAGCCCCGGCAGCTGCCATGACTGGGCTCGCTGGCGGCAGCCAGTGAGTGGGCTGGGTCTGTGGTTTGGGGTGAGGGCATGACCCGGGAGAGGCCTGAGGCAGGGATGCTTCAGACTGCCACAGGCCCCGGAAGGGCTTGTGTGAGTAATTTGCCTCAATTTCCAAAGGGGTGGGGAGGCCACAGACCTCCTTGTTCCACCGTACCCCTCCCTCTGATTAAATAAGTTGAACATATTCACTGTACCAAATTTAGAAAATAACAGTGAAACACAACAAGGAAAATAAAATTATCCACCATTCCAACTCCCTGGGGATACCCAGTGTTAATATGTGAGGAGATTTTCTGGCTGTGCCTATGCCTGGGTGTAGATGTGTTTTAGTTACACAAAACTACGCTCCACTCTGTGAAACACTTTCCCGCACTTCGCACCATCTCTCCAGTGTGTTTCTGGGTTTGGAAGCATTCCTCCCCTCGCCCCATGGAAAGCTGGCGGAGCCTGGCATGCACTCCCCCTGCCCACGGCGGGTGTTGAGCTTGGCTCTGTCTCTCTCGTTGGCCCTGGTAAACAAGGCAGTGGCTTCAATAGGGTTTCTGTGCACAGCCACAGTCTCTCCTTTAGGACCAATTCCTGGCATGGCTGAGACACAGGCGGGATGTTTTTCAGGCTCTGGGTACACCCGGATGCCCACCCAGAGGTAGGACCAACACGCTCCTACCAGCAGTGGACTGTGAGCATTGGACCATTCTTAGGGCTCCAGAAGTTTCTCTGTTTGGGGCAGAAACGAGGGCAAGGGAGGAAGCGGTGGGCACCCTTCTACCCTATCCTCCACACACCAGGTCCTGGCCCTGTGGCTTATGTGCCAGCCATTGGTGTCCACAGCCGAGCTATGGGCTGTGTCACAGAAAAGGCGAACAAGAGCATGCTGGGTCTGCATTCCTGCCCCCTTGTCATCCCCCCCACATTGCCAGAGAGAAGGGAGCCCAACAGCGATGCCAGGTCCCCCAGGCTCACTGTGCCCCTTGAACTCGGGGATGGGATGCAGCCATCCTTCCTCTCTGAGGCTCCTGAGGCTGAGGTGCAGAGAAATGAAGAGGTGGCCTCTGGACTTGGGCCCAGGAAAGCCGTTGTGTCACCTTGCAGTCTCGTTCCATTATCCCCAGGGGGAAGGCTATTTGCCAGTGTCACATAGCGGGACCCCAGGAGCCACGGCAGGGCACTCAGGTCAGATGGATCCGGCTGGGCTTTCCAGTGCAGGCCTCACAAGCCACATGACCCTGCCTGAGCCTCAGTGTCCTCATTTGTAAAATGGGGCTGATCAGAAGTCACAGCCAGGCTCCCAGGAGCTGACGGCTGGAGCCGCCTCATAAACTGGCCTGAGGGGCTGCTGCAGCCATTCACACCCGCCTGTCTTGCTCAGGCCTCCCAAGCCCTGAGAAGGCCACAGAAGGCTCCTGTCCACCCACCGCCGGCCTTCCTGTCCTGGCTCTGGACCACAGACCGCCCTGCCTGCGGGCCTGGGGGCCCCACCACTGGGCACAGTGAGGCGATTGTCCCAGGGTTGGCCTCCACACCCCTCCATCCTGCCAAATTGCCCTGCCCAGGAGCTCAGCCCGCCTGCGTCTGGAAAACTCCCTGATGCGGGGGCAGATGGGGGTCTCAGTGAAGTCTTCCTGGACAGAGAGCCCAGGGTGGTGAGGCGGAAGCCCTGGGGTGAGACCTGTCTGGGCCTCAGTTTCCCCATCGGTGTCAGGAGGAGTTTGTCTAGAGAAGTGGTTATTAACTTTGTCAGGAAGAGTCTCAGGCCACAATGAAACGATGCTTCATTCCACCTAGTCTCCAGGCAGCCCCCACTTCACACCAGGTTTAAGAGCTTAGCACTAATTCATTTCACACTCACAACCACCCTGTGACATGAGATATTCTCATCCCCACTTTACAGGTGTGAAAACGGAGGCACCTAGCCATGATCAGATGCATCACCACCCACGTGGGGCAGGGGCACAGACAAAATACACAAACAAGGAAACCTCAAGTAATCCAGAAAGTAATACCAGGAGACGGATGGGCAGGGTGGCAGGGCAGGGAGCTGCCCTCCACTAACCTGGTCCAGAGCTGCCTTGAGGAGGAGGCGACCACTGAACCAAGGTCACAGAAGGAGAATATGGCATGCAAAGGGCCAGCAAGGACAAGGGCTTGTGGAGTGTCCTCAGAATATCCCAGGGAGGGGCCTTGGGGTGCAGGGTGCAGGCCTGGCGGTGTGGGTGGGGGGGCTAGCCAGGCATCCACTGCAGGAACAAACACCTAGCTTGCAGAGAGGCCTACCTGGCCCACCACCCCTGCCAAGTAGCACCACCAAGATGTCACCCCACCAGCCCAGCTTCTTCTGTGACCCCCAAAGGCTCCACCAGGGACTCTCTTCTTAAGGCAGCAGCACTAGTTGTGAGTGTCTCGGGGTCAGGGCATGTCCAGCTTCTCCTGGGCTTGTCTGGGTGGGACCAAGGCCTCACCATGTGGCCCGCAGCCTGACCAAGCCTGTGCATCAGTGTCCTTTGGTCCCGAGCCCAGGACTGCTGTTGAGTCCTAGGCCCAATTCACTGATGGGCATGAAGCAGAGAGAAGCCTTAGTCTAATACTGGCTTGAGGGAGGGGGGTACCTGCAATCCTTGGGGTTCAGCCCTCCCAACCTCAACTCCTTGCCCTGCAAGAACCATGTGGCACCACCCCATCTTCAGGGCAAATACAGCTTCTAGTAAGCCCTCTGGGGTCCGCCTGGCCTTTCTGGGGGGTCCTTCCTGGGTTTTCAGCCTCCCCTCCTCCAGGTGACAGACCCTTCAGGTGCTGACAGGATCTCATTTAATTTAAAAGCTTGAGTTTCTTATTCCCGTTTTACAGATGAGGAAACTGAGGCTCAGAAAGGCAGAGACCTCCCCAAGCCTCCTTAGCAGACAAGTGGCTCTACTCAGCTCCTGCCCTGAGCCTGTGGGGCTCTGTCCCCTGCTCCCTGCCCTAGGGTCCCAGACCACCCACAGTCAGCTCAGGCGGCTGATCTCCACCCAGGAGAACACCCTGGGCCCCTCAACCTCAGGATGGAGGCTTGGCTGAGGCGAGTGTCTCTGAGGGTGTCCTTCCACTGGAGGTCCTTTGGATAGTGAGAAAGCAACCCAATCCACCACAGAACCAGCAACTTACACATTTTTAAAATTTAATTTTAAAATCGCTAATGTATACTCATGGTTCAAAACTAAATACAAAAGTTGTCCAGCAGAAGGTCTCCCTTCTAAATGATCCCCCTCCACCAGGCTGCCAGGCACAGAATGCATACCTGCTCCCCTGGTGTCTTGTTCCTTACAGAGCCCCATCTCTTGGGCCCCCTTATAGGATTTCCTTATGTGAACATAAGCAGACACATATGCACACAGAGATGGGCAGTATCTATGTGCCTGCAATGAGTCCATGTTCCCCGGCTCTCTCGTTCCTTACACAGACACCTTATCCTGGAGGCAAAGTGCTCCTGCCTTCCCCCAACGACACACTCTCGAATTTGCTCTCTGGCTGCTCAGTCTCTGGCACAGCTGCCCATGTGGACTGAAGACACAGCCAGGGGATAGAGGCAGCCTCTGCTTCACAGCCCCCATCCTGGACCTGAGCCCCTGACCTAAAACAGTGATGGGGGACACACTGTACACCTGCTGGGTGGAGGCCCCAGGCCAATCTTGGCCCCATAGACTTGTCCATGCCCAGTGGGGGGTCTACAGGACAGCCCCCCAACCCACAGCACACCCTCAGAGCCAGCTACCCTCACATGGCCAGACAAGCACACACACAAGACATACTCTTAGCACCACACACATGCAGACACTCCATGCCCATGGGCTCTTCCAGTGAGTGGCAGGGAACACCCCACTGTCCCCAGGCCTGGTCTTAGGTGGCCGAGCACAGACAGGAGACGCGCCTGGCACAGGGTCACACAATTAGAGAGGGTTAGGCTAGGATGGGACCCCAGACATCCTGCCTGCCAGCCTGAGGGCCCTACTATTGGCACAGTGAAATGATTGTCCCAGGGTTGGCCTCCAATGTCCCTCCATCCTGCCAAACTGCCCTGTCCAGGAGCTCAGCCACCTGACTGTGGAAAACTCCCTGCTGTTTAGGGCTCTCCTTACCTACTCCCCCACCCCATGCCTGCACTCAGCAACCACATGAAAGGAAGATCTGCCCTCAGGCTCACTGCCACTGAGAGCCAAAAGCCCAGACAGCAGGTGACAAAACAGCTCAGACTTAACTCACACATCTTTCTCATTAAGAAAAAAATTTTCAGGCCTGGCACAGTGGCTCATACCTGTAATTCCCATACTTTGGGAGGTCGAGGCGGGCAGATCACTTGAGGTCAGGAGTTTGAGACCAGCCTGGCCAACATGGTGAAATCCTGTCTCTACTAAAAATACAAAAATTAGCCAGGTGTGGTGGCACACACCTGTAGTCCCAGCTACTCAGGAGGCTGAGGCATGAGAATTGCTTGAAACCTGGTGGGCAGAGGTTGCAGTGAGCTGAGATGGTGCCACTGCACTCCAGGCTGGGTGACAGAGGGAGCCTCTGTCTCAAAAAAAGAAAAAAACATTTTCAAACCCACTGTGGGCCAGATGCTGGGCTCAGGCTGGGCTGGGCACTTCCACACAAACCCCGTAGGGATGTGAAGGTTAGGAGAGGCCAAGAAAGGTTAGGGCCACGATGTGCTGAGTACCCCTGTGTGCCTGGTATATGACTTCTGTCCTTCCAAACATCCTTGGAGCCATGGTTGTTACCTCTCCCACCTTGTGGAGGAGCAAGCTTGGGTTCAGAGAGGTAAAGGGGTTGTCCGAAGTCACACAGAAGGTGAAGGCCCTCTTTGTGGCCAGTCAGCACTGTCCAGAGGAGGACCTGGAGGACAGCTGCAGGGGACCTGAAGCTTAGTGGGACTGTGGAAGCAGAACCCACCCCCAGCCTGTGGGTTCAAGGGTGTGTTAGTTTCTGGATAAATGGAGAGCCCAACCTGCCTCCCATCCCCCGCCATGCATGAGAAGGAGCTGGAAAGCTCGATCTGAGCGTTGGGGCTTCTAATTCAGGGGCGCAAGATGCTGTCATGGCATGCTCTGTTCCCCATGCATCTGTCTCCGCTTGAGACACAGAGCATTCTCCTGGCACAGAGCTGCAGCAGGGCATCAGGCCTCAGGTGCCCTCGGCCCAGAGGGTGGCTGGTGGCTTCGGGCAGCAGTAGAGAGCACTGCCCTCAGCCAGGGGGTGGGCTGAGCCCTGGGTGCAGGAGGTGGAGGGGTAGTGCCCGCACCAGGGCATGAGAGTGGAGATGGTGCCAGCCTCTGAACACAGCCTCTCCCGGGGTAGCCATCTCTTCCTGGGCTCCCTCTACCCTTTGGTGCCACCAAGGTCACTGTTCTGAGTCTGACCTCCTTCTACCCCGCCTTCCAGACACAAGGAGCTCAGCGCCCCCGGGCTCCTCCCTGGGTGTCCTATAGGGCTCTCCTTACACCAGCAGGCCCCACCCCAGGGGCCCATCTCGACAATGGCTCTGCCACCCATCAGACCCCCAGGCCAGAGCACCATGGTTTATCATGCCTTTGATGCCCTGTTCTCCCCTGCTCCCTCCTAGCCTTGGGCTGAATCTCTGTGGGCACCCTGGGCACCTGTGCTCCAGCAGCTGCCTCGGCCTCCCCATCAGACCACCTCCAGCTTTTCCTATCATCCCCTGCCCACCCAGCACAGGCCTGGCACAGGGGCACCCTCTGGGTAATGTGAGAAAGAGAGGTGGCATGGGGGCTCAGGCCTGGAATCCCAGCACTTCAGGAGGCTGAGGCAGGAGGAACCCCAGGGGTTGGAGACTAGCCTGGACAACATGGCAAAACCTAGTCTCTACAAAAAAATATAAAAAATTAGCCAGTGTTGTGGTGGGTGCCTGTAGTCCCAGCTACCCGGGAGGCTGAGGCGAGAGGATCACCTGAGCCCAGGAATTCAAGGCTGCAGTGAGCTGAGATTGGGCCACTATACTCCAGCCTGGGTAACAGAGTAAGACCCTGTCTAAAAAATGAAAGAAGGAAGGAAGGGAGGGAAACAGGGAAGGAGGGAAGGGAGGAAGGAGGAGAGGGGAGGGAAAAGAGAGACAACATGGCTGAGCATGGTAATCCCAGCACTCTGGGAGGCCAAGGCGGGCAGATCACGAGGTCAAGAGATTGAGATCACCCTGGCCAACATGGTAAAACCCTGTCTCTACTAAAAATACAAAAATTAGCTGGGCATGGTGGCGAGTGCCTAGAGTCCCAGCTACTCAGGAGGCTGAGGCAGGAGAATCGCCTGAACCTCGGAGGTGGAGGTTGCAGTGAGCCGTGCCACTGCACTCCAGCCTGGGTAACAAGAGTGAGACTCCATCTCAAAAAAAAAAAAAAAAAAGTTCGACAATGAGACAACACACACTTCAGGCTAAAGGAGATAATGTGGGTCTCTGGTCACTCTGCTGGTCCAGGGATAATTTTGGAGCAGCAGTGAACAGTTCACAGCAGTGAACTGTGGCCCTCAGGGGCCACAGTCTGATGGGAGGACTGGGTACACTCAGGGTTGCTGTGGGTGCTACATGCTGGGTTGGTGACATGTTCAGCACTGACCTCAGAAGGGATGAGGCACCAGCTTGGGGATGGCATCCAGGCAGTGGAAATGACTGTGCTGAGTGCCACCACGATGTGCTGAGTGCCAGTGTGTGCCCAGTACCTGACCTCTGTTCTTCCAAACGTCCTTGGGGGCAGGGGTTGTTATCTCTCCCACTTTGCAGAGGAGCAAGCTGGGGTTCAGAGAGGTAATGGGGTGGTCTGCAGTCCCACAGCAGGTAAGGGCCATCTTTGAGGCCAGTCAGCACCATGGAAGAGGAAGGTGGGGAGGTGGAAATGGTCTGTGCATGCTGTCGTGCAAAGAGGAGGCAGGTGTGGCCGAAAGGAAGGGAGTGAGGATGGGAGTAGGGGGGCTGAAGAGGGCAGGGAAAGGCCAAGCCCTGTAATGAACAGGCTCCTGCAGGCAGGCCTGGGACCGTACGCCTGGATCCAGGTTTGATGTCAGTGATGGCAGATGCAGTTGCAGGAAGAGGGGTAACCAGCTCCTGCAGTCTCAGGGCCTTACTCCATGCCCTGGCTTTCCACTGATGGGCAGGGTAGCCCTGGGAAGAGTCCCCTCCCCCTCTGGGCTCATGCTTCCTCTGGACCCGGGCTTCCCGCAAGGGGGCCACCTGCCCAAGGCTGGATGATGGGCCAAGGGCACGTCTCAGGAACAAGGATAGGACAGAGGCAAAGCCACAGCTGCTGGGGCAGAGTAGGAGCCGGTGTGTCTGGCCAGCAGCATCAGCCCTGCCCCGGGGGCCTCCAGAACTGGGAGACTCATCAGCCAGAAGCTCTAGGAGGAGCCTACCGCCGTGAAGACAGGCACCCTTGGTCCTGAGAGGAGCACCCGGAGAGCCAAGACTCAGCAGAGGGAACACGGGGCTATGCCCAGGCCCCAGGCCCAACACTCGGAGTCTGAATCCCACCTCAGCCCAGTGGGGGCCTCGAGAGGAGCTATGTCCCTCATGGACCCCAGTCTCCTCTGCACATGGGCCCCCAAGCCTTGCACTGCCTCCAGGGTAGTTCCCAGGGTCTCTCCCCATTACCTTCTACATGAGTGCTCTATAAACTGGGACACACATATGCAAAGGTGACATTAATTCCGGCCACAGCATCCCAGGCCATACGTGGCCTGGCCCTCCCTGAGAAGTTGCTCTTGCTCAGGAACGCCCTGTGCACTTCCTACACCACGGATCATCATTGCCCTGGCCCACGAGGTCGGGAATGGCCCATATTACAGATGGGGATGCGGGGACAGAGCCAGCAGCACGGGCATGACTGCCTCTCCTCCACGCCATTCCTTCCCAGGGAGGCTCAGCACAGCCAGGAAGGCTTTCCCCTCCCTGAGGTGCTGCTAAAAAGGATTTCAGTTGGATCTGGAATAAATGATGAGTTTTCTCATGTAACATACAATGCCCTGGGCAGTTTTAAAAAATATCTATCATGAGGAAAAGAGGAAAGATGAACTGGTAAGAAAAATTGCTAATTTATAGGTCCCAGTTGGCAAAGTAAGAGGGGGATGTGCCAGCCCAGAGGTGCAGCTGAATCCCGAACATCAGCGGTCCCAGGACTTACCTAGCACATGCAGTCCCCTGCCCCCACCAAGGTCCATAGAGCCCCTGACACACAGACCCCACACTCCCGGCCCTTTGCTGAAGCCAAGGGCCAGCCGCCCGGCGGGAGGTGCTGGGCTTGCCTCCCTGGTGCCTGCTTAGTCTAGACTTCCCCCAAACTGCCAGGCTCTCCTCTAACTCCAAGCAAAGCCCGTGGCCTCTTTCTAGACTTGGTTTACCCCCACCCCAATAAACACACACATTTGAATTCCCCTCCTAATTCCCAGCCCAGTGAGTGGTTCAGTGGGGCTGACCCCATGCTCCAGCTCCAGGTGTGGCCAAGTGAACGAGGCTGGCCAATCAGCACATGGCTCCTTTTGGGGATGGAGATGGTTTCAGGAATGGCCATGAGCCCCAGGTGGAGCAGGGGGACTGAGGCTGCTGAGGGGGCTGGAGCCTCCACACAGGAACGTGTGCTGGGGAAAGGTGAACAGGACATGGCCACGGGAAGCCAGACCATGGGCTACTCACAGTAACCACGGAAATCCCTCTGACTTGAGTTTCTGCTGTTTGCCACCCAAAGGCTCCTCGTGGATACGCTGTTACAGCCCTGCCTCCTTTCCCTTCCCAGATGTTCACATTTCTTAAGTCCTAGCACATCTTGAAGCCCAGCCCTGTGCCATGAGAATCCAGGGGAGGAAGGGGACAGGAATAATCTCTGTAGACCCCAGAGACACCACAGGCTTTATTACCTCATTCTGTCCTGATGGCTACCCTGCAAAGCTGGAATTATTAGCCTCATTTTACAGAAAAGGAATTAGGTTCAGAGAGATTAAGTAGTCTGCCCCAAGTCACACAGCCACTGGGCAGCAGATAAGGGGTTTCATGGAGAGTGGTGGGATCCTGGCAGGGGAGGTACAGAAAAAGGTTGGGATTACCCCCTAGATCTTGGACCCCACATCTACTGGGCCTACCTGGTCTTGGGGAGCTCCTCTGAGGCAGCCCGACCTCTCTGCAGCCCAGAGACGGTCAGGGGGCAGAAGCCTGAATAAGGAAGGGGGCTACAGAGACTTGGGGGCGTTTCTCTCTTACTTGATAGTGGAGGGCAAATGGGAGGAAAATGCTGTGTTACCGTGGGGCCGCCTAGAGACCGGAGAGCCAGGCAGGGAATTTCAGCCAGGGCCTGGTGATTTAAGATGCATCACTTCCCTTAGCAACCATTCCAAGCAGATGCCAGGGACGTCCTGACGAGGAGTGAAGCCCTCGGAGCCAATGAAACATTTTTCTATTAGCCACGCTCAGGTCAGCCCTCTGCTGAGCCACAGGGGTTGCACTGATGGGACCCTCATCCCTCGGAGGTCAGGCCAGTGTGGCACGGTCACACCATGGGAGACAAAGGGGGAAGGGACATCTCTGGTGCAGCCTGAGCTCCTCGGAGCCCCGTATCCCGAGCTCACGCTCAGGAAATGGGATGTACAGGAGAGGGAAAAGCTGGGGCTCCTGGGCTGGGCAGTCTAGTGGGCGAATCTCGGCCCATGAGAGAGTCGACATCACACCTGGCCTGGCTTCCCCATGCCCTGTTCACTGCCCCAGTCCTGCCCACACCCTTACCAGCCATGCCCCGACTTTCCTTCAACCAGTGACAAGTCAATTCACTGAAAGCCAATTCACAGAACAGTCAATTTGTAGAATGACAAAGTCATCAAAAGTATTTGCTTCCTTCCCTTAACCGTTTAGCTTTAGTTGACTGGTCCATTTTTGCCTTCAAATTGGAATGTTATTAGTCTCTGTCTCAGCTGCCTACTGCGGTGGCGGGAAGCAGAGACAAGTATAGTGACTGTGTCATCAGGAACGCTGCCGGCACAGGGCAGAGGAGGGCAGGAGTGGCCATCAGCAGGGCTGTCCTGGAAGCCCAGGGGAGCAGGAAGGCCCACCTGAGTAGAGGCCTGGGCTGAGGCTGCGGCCCTGGTTCTGGGAGGCATCTGAGGACAATGGATAAGACCCCCACTCCATCAGCCAGCTGACATCCACCACCTGCTGGCAGAGCAGGGTCTCAAACTCGGAACCCCTGGGGGCCAGCCAGGCCCCAATGGCAGCAAAAGGGGCTTGTGCTGCCTTTCTGAGATGAGGGGCTGACCCCAGTGCCCCTGGTGGGGTTCAGCCTTGGAGAGAAGGGGCCAAGGTGTCTCAGATGTCAGGGAGGGGAGGACAGTAGAGGTTGGTGACCACGGCATACCACCTAGGAACTGAGACTGGGAGGTCACTGGCTGTCTGCTGTCCCCTAGTCACCGGAGATCTCAGCCTGCCAGACCTGATACCTACCTCACCTTTTTAAAATTAAACTTTTTATTTTGAGATAATTGTGTATTTATTTGCAGTTGTTAAAAAAAATACAGAGAGATCTTATATACACCGTTTCCCCCAACGGTAACATCTTACAAAACTACAGGACTCCATCACCACCAGGATACTGACTCTGCACTGTTCCCCTGTCTTAGGCAGATTTCCTGTTTTGCTTGTACTGTGGAGCCTACACACATGATAAGCCTGCATAGAACTAAACACACACATGCACACACACAGGCACATACAAGTACCACCACAGTCAAAATACACAACAGCTCCATTATCACAACGATCCTTTGTCCAGCACCCTCTCCTTAAAACCAGAGCTTTGCACTATCCTCTTCTCTCTTCTCAAATGAAGTTGATGCGTCATGTGATCTATCTACACACATATTTAAAACAGAACCAAGAGAATGCCCGGATGGTAACATTACAGAGGAAAAAAAGGGGAAAATAATTTAGAATAAAATAAAGGGTAATTTGTCACATTAATGGTGGGTGGGCCTATCCTTTAGTCACCTGCCTGGTCGTGTGACAGCGGCCACCAACCCAGACAGATGCTGGAGTTCTCTGGGGTCTCTGGCACCACGAGAGATGCCATCCTTGGTGGTGTAGTGCTCTGAATGGTGGCAGCTCTTGGCGGAGCTCCAAACATATCAGAGTCTGATCTTCCCTCAACTGCGAGAGCAGTTGCATTCCTGGAAAACTCAATGCATATTCAAATCACACAAAATGCATTTTGTGGTTTAGATGTCAAGAGGAGTGAGGACTGGACTCGGAGAGCTACTCGCAGATTTCGCACCCATAAACACCTGTGCGGATTCTTGGTGTGGGGGCCTGCCCTGTACCACCTAGGCTGTCAGTTTCCCTGGCCCCGCTCCCACATGCCTTCTGGCAGCTCTGCCTGCATCTGGGGCCCACAGGCAAACAGATGCTGATAACTGTGCCCAGGACTGACCTGGACAGAGAGCCGGCCAAGGGGACAATGATGAGGCTCAACGCATAGGCTTCCTGGAGGTGTGTGTGTGTGGGGGGGGGGGGTTCATCTTGGAATGTTCAGGCCCAGTCCCGCCAGCCTCCCTTCCCCTTCCTGGGGGAGACACACAGGGCGTGGCTTCCTTCATGGAGGCCCCACTGCAAGCAGCGGGACAGGGCTTCCCTTGGAGGGAGACCACCGCATCCTGCAGGGGCCAGCTGGTCACATGTCCCCCAAATTGAGCATTTCACTGTCTCAAATCCAGCACCACAAAGCAGGGATGAGAAAACTAAAGTGCTCTGTGTTAGCAGCTTGCTGAGGGACCGCTTCAGTGACGAAGCACGCATATACATGCACAGCAATTCGCCAAGGACCCAAAGGAACTGGACATGGCCGTGGCCTCTGGGCAGAAGAACAAGAAGCGAGGGAAGCAAATAGAAACTGTGCAGCCTTTTTTTGTACCATGTGGGTGAATAACCTCTCCGTTATATGAACACATTTAAAAAAAAACAACAAAAATGTAAGCATCCCTTTTGTAAGCTAAACTTCATCACTTCACACTCTTATTCAAGAAGGGGACATTTAAAAACACAAGATACCACTTCACACCATTAGGATGGCTATTATTAAAGACAAACAGAAAATAACAAGTGATGGCGAAGATGTGGAGAAACCGGGACCCCTGTGCACTGCTGGAGGGAGGTAAAGCAGTGCAGCCACTGCGGACAACAGGACGGCGGCTCCTCAGAAAGCTCCACACCCAATCACCATCTGACCCAGCAATCCCACTTCTGAGTATACACCCAAAAGAAATGGAACCAGGGACTTGGAGGGGTATTTGCACGCCCGTGTTCACAGCAGCACTACTCACAATAGCCAAAAGGCAGAAACAACCAAACACCCATAGATGGGTGAGTGGACAAACAAAATGTGGTCGATCTGCACAATGGAACAGTGCTGAGCTTTAAAAAGGAAGGAAGTTCTGACCACTGCTGTAGCACGGATGAACCCTGAGGACATGGTGCTCAGCGAAGTAAGCCAGCCAGGAAAGGACAAACGCCGTCCCACTCCACTCACGACATCCCCAGGGCAGTCACATTCACAGGAGAATACAATGCGTACTGTGGAGCCTACACACGTGACAAGGCTGCATAGAGCTAAACACGTGCATGCACACACATACAGGCACATACAAGGACCACCACAGTCAACGGTGAGCAGCGTAGAATGGAGGGCGCCAGGGGCTGGGGATGCCAGATGAGAGTCTGCGCTTACAGAGCGGAGCCCTGTTTGGGAAGGTGAAGAAGTTCTGGAGATGGATGGTGTGTTGGCTGCACTACACCGGGAACGTACTTACAGCCGCTGAAGCTTCTAATTAAAAAGGGCTAAAATGTAGTCGATCTGCACAATGGAACGGTGTTCCGCTTTAAAAAAGAAGTTTTCTGTCTATCTTACCACAATTTAAAAAATGGTGATTTGTGCCTTGTCAGGCCAAGCCCTGCAGGGATGCCAGAAAGCAAAGGCGGGACTTCCAGGCAGCTGGTGACAACAGAGGGGCCGGTATGGGGTCTGTCACAGGGAGGACTCGCCATGCGGGAGTTGCAGGAGGGGACCAATTTGCCTGGGGTAGTCAGGAAAGAGGCACAGGTTCGACTGTGAGGTCTGAGGCGAAGGGGAGGAAGGGCACTCCTGGCAGAGGAGCCAGCATGGGCAAGAGTGTGGCGGGGTGAGCCCTCCAGGCAGCGCTGGGAGCAGGTGGAGTGTTGTGGGATCAGGGGAGGCCAGGAGGGGTGGGAGAGAGGGCTTTGCCCCAGAGCGGCTAAGAGAGGGGCATGTCTAGGAAGGGGTGCCCACTGCCCCACCCTGTTCTCTTCCCAGCTCTATCCAGGAGCCGCTCTGGCGGCTTATTTACGGTTCCTCTCTGGACGGTCAGCTCCATGCGGGCAGGGCTGGCCTGGCCCGTTGACAGGCATAGCCCACAGGTCTGGCATGTGTCAGGATGTAGACTAGGTGTCCAGTGACCACGGTGGGCTGAGTGAATGAACAGGTGAGTGACTGGCAGGATGCGGTCATGGGAACGAGCCAGCATGCCTGGAGCTGCTGTGCCTGGCAGTCACCGCTCCTCCCACTCCCAGCCTCCTGTGTGTCGCAGCATAACCAGGAACCCTCCAGATGAGGTCACAGGCCCAGAGAGGGCAAGCAGCCTGTCCAGGGTCACACAGTGAGGCAGGGACAGAGCTAGAATGGAGCCTCCCTGTCCTGCTCTGCAAGGCCCCAGGTGGGCCAGGGCCTCAGAGACCAAGGGGCAGGGTATTTTCATCCGCTCTGCCTGCAGGGAGCCTCCTGGGGTAAGAGTGAGAAGTGAGGAACAGCAACCATCCAACAGGCTGGAAGGAGCGGGAAGGGCAGATGGGGCTGTGTCATCAGCAGGTTTTTGGGGGAAAGCAGTATGCTCTAAGGTGAGCCTGGGAGCAGCTTATTCAGCACCCAGGAGCAACGCCTCCTAAGCCCCCAATGGTGGTGACAAAATTGGTCTGGTCCACAGGCACTAGGTGCTGGGCTCCCAGTCACTGTGGGACAAGTACTCTCGGCACCCGGGACAAGTGGGCTGGGGGCAGCCGTGCCGCAGGGGCAATGGCTAACATTCCACGCAGTGCTTGCAGCGGGGGAAGGGGTGGGGAGGGACAGAGCCTCGAGGCTGGGAGATCTGGAACCTGCTCGGGGTAAGGTGCAAGGCACCCCAACATCTGGACCCCCTGACAGCCCTTCCTCCCTTCCTCATCCCATCTCTGTGCACTGGGTGCCCACTGGCCCCACCCACAAGTGTGCACAGACCTGGCCAGGGAGGAGTGGGGTCTGGAGTCAGGCAGACTCACTGGCTATGACCCTGACCAAGGCCCTTCCTTGGAAAATAGGATGACATACAACCACCCTGCCAGCATTGTGGGATTCAACAAGATAAGGCCCTTTTGTTGTTATTCTTAGAGACCAAGTGAGCGAGTCGGCGCAAGGACGCAGGCCCAGGCCCTGAGGAGAGGATGTGAAGTCCTTTAGGGGCTCAGGGACCTTGCGGGGCTTCAACAAAGGACCGCCAGGGAAGGACAAGGATGGTTCAACACTTGCTGAGCTTGGGGCCTAGCCTGCCCTCTGACATGCAGGTAAGCCCCGGAAGGGGAGTATCAGCCCCGCTACACAGAGCGGGACTTCAGGCCCAGTGCCTGTGCTTGGGCACTTGGAAAAAGATGCTGACCACAGGCTGACCAAGGCCCAGCAGGGTCCTGCCCCAGGGCTGGCACCAGTCCAGGCCTTATCCTTCCTCTGAGGCCCAGGGAGGGCCTGGATGCCAGACCTGTCCTTCATGGATCCTTTGGTGGAAGACGGTGACAGGTGGGCAGATCAGAGGTGGGTGCTTGCCTAAGCAGATGCTCCTTGTTGCCCTGCCTGTCCAGCAACTATCAGTAAAGTCTGTTCCTCTCAGTCTCTAAAATTCACCCCAGACAGGGTCTCTAAGTCCCAACATTGTGCCAGGCCCGTGCCAGCTTTGGGTATACAACGGGGAGCAGACCTGGGCCCTGGCCTTGCAAAGGGGCAGAGGCAGTGGCCAGGCCTCTGAATTTTCAGGCCTCAGGCTCACGACACCCCCTCATGGCTGCGAGGCCCCAGTGCAGTTCCCCAGCCTCCTTAACCCCCAGTCTCTTCTTCATATCTTTAGCCTCCAGAATGACAATGAGTCTCTTTACTCTAGGGCCTCCATGAGCAACCCCAGCCCCTTTATCTCTCTTCCTGGCCCAGGCTGCTCCAGCCACACCATCCTCCCTCTGTGGCTCAATTCTGCCAAGCATGCCCTCATCGGACCTTGCAGTTGCTGTCCCCTGCACCCGGGGCCCCCACACTTCTGGATAGTTCCTCCTAATCATTTAAAGGTCACCTCCTCCAGGAAGCCCTCCTTACTTCCTGAGTAGCTATGCAGTTCACTGGATCCATTCCCATTGGGCACTCTACCATCTTCATTTCTCTGTTTGCTTCTCCCCACAGTACCCCTGAGAGTGGCACTCCCTCAGCGGTTCCCAGCCCTGAGCTGGGCACACAGCAGGTGTGCTATGAGCATCAGCTGAACACAGGGAAGTGGAGACCCAGGACTGGCTGTGTGACCTTGGCTGCATATCCCAGCCTTTCAGAGTCATAACCAGGACCTGCCCAATTGCCTCCTGGGGCTGTAAAGGGCAGAGAGATGCTACAGCATTCTTGGAAAATAGCCCAGTGCTGTGTGGGCCATTCATAGTGACCATTTTTAACAGTGATCACTGCATCTGCATGGCAGGAAGGGGTACTGTCATCACATGTGCTTGAGAGTGAAGACTGGGCCTCAGGTTCCCCACCTGCATCTCTCTCTGTGGGTTGGGGCTGCTGTTCCTTGGCGTCCAGCCCAGGCCCACTGTCCAGCAGATGCTGATAACTGTGCCTGCAGAACTGAGCCAGCCCAGGTGACAATGGTGAAGCCTCAATGCACAGGTTTCCTGCAGGTGTGTGTGTGGAATATTCCAGGCCCAGTCCCACCCACGTCCCTTCTTCTGGCTGGGGGAGACCCACCAGGGGTGGGCTTCCTTCATGGAGGCCCCACTGCAAGCTGCAGGCCAGGGCTTCCCATGGGAGGGAGACCACTGCCTCCTGCAGGGGCTGGCTGGTCACCATGTCCCCCACACAGAAGGAAGAGAGGGGCCGGGACAGTTCCAGGCAGTGAACGAATGAATGAGCAGGCATGGGTGGGAGAGTGCTCCACTCCAACCTGGCCAAGCAGCCCACATTTCACACACCACAAACTCCTCACAGCCTCACTTCCTGCGTCCAAGTGACAGGATGTGACGTGCTCACAAGGACAGAGGGTCCCCACGCAGAGATGATGAAAAGAACGCTGTAGTTACAGAAGTGGGGGCCAACCTTCATTCAGACACCATTCATGAAGCTGCCAGTGTAGCAATGACCTTGAGTGTTAGCAAGTTTGATTCAGGATCTGATTCTTGGAAGCCTCCTGATGCTCCCCCACTGGGTTAAGAAATCTTCTCCTGCTTTTGTAGTCATCCTTCATCCCGTCCAGTGTGCCATCTTCATGACGGACTGAGCCCTTAATGGGCCAGAGTTTCCATTCCATAAACCTCTGTTGGGTGCACACCAGGGGCCCAGAGAGTGGAAGGAACGAAAATGGAGCATAGGGAGCAGGGACGGTGGGGTGGGGAGGGCCTGCCGGAGAGGCTCCTCTGGGCTGAGGACAGCCTGGCCATGCCACGCACAGGGCCACTGCAGCAAGTCTGTCCAGATCTGACATGTGGCACGTTGGGGAAGGGACACCACTGCCAAATGTACGGCAGGAAACAGCTGTGTGACCCAAGTCAAGTTCCTTCCCCTCTTTGAGCCTCGGTTTCCTCCTCTGTAAAATGGGATCAATAGTATCACATTTTGCAGTAGTTGGTGAGACCTAATGAGGCCACAAAGCCTGAGAACGCTTTGCAATCAAATTGGGCCGCTCTGATGGTGGCTACAGTGCCACTGTCTGGGAAGTGAAACATCTAGAGATGCTCAATGCCCCATCTCCTTCCCACACCGAAAGGCAGGGTGACAATAAGGTCTGAACAGCAGCAGGTGCTGGGACAGGCTGGGCCTGGGAGTGGGCCTGTCCTGGTTTCTGGGGAGTAATGGTGGGGAAACATAGGCTTATTAAGTGCTGCAGATGACCTCAGGCAAGACCTGCTCTTGGTTGCAAAATCCTTCCATACAAACAGAGCCACCCCCTCCAAGTCTTTGATATTTCCAGTGCCAGTAGGTTTGCAGGCAGAGGGGGGATGGCCTGGAAGCCGCAATGCCCAGACTGTGGGAGCCTGAGAGCTGGAGAAGAGTGGAAAGACCCACAGGAAAGGGAGGCCGTGAGCGCTGAGCCCCTATGGGCCAGCCCCTCTCTCAGGCAGGAAGGCAAGATGGGATTAGTCCAGGAATCAGCAAACCCACCAGGGCCATCAAACCACCAGGGCCATGTGTTCAAATGCAGGTGGCTGGGCCCCCAATCAATTGAAGCAGAAGAGCATTGAATGCTCTTCTCCAAGGAAGAGCATTGAAATCCATATGGGAACATGGTCCCTGCAAAACGGCAATCAGTTAGGCTTGGGCAACGCAGCTACAGTGAATAGCTGCATCCCAGGAACATCAGCCGCACCAGAACATCAAAATCATCTGGAAAACGAAAAAGATCCTGAGGCTTGAGCCCTCCCCCAGACCTAGAAACCAGAATATCTGGGGGTGCGACCCACACAGTTTGTTTTTTTTCTTTTTACTGTTCCTCAAGTGATTCCAGTATAGAGCCTGGGCTACAACCCACACCCCAGGCTAGTACACTCCAGGGTTCCAGTAGAATTGTGCTGAGCCTCAGTTTCCCCATCTCTAAAATGGGGGTCTTAGTGCCTGCCTGGACAAGGCCTTTGTGAGAATGACATTTTTGAGCACTGGAGGCAAGCAGGCACTGGGCCAAGTCATCTGAAAATGAATTGTCACATTTCATCCTGATGACATCTCCCCTCCCTGAGGGTATAACAGGCCCCGAGAGTTTAGAATTTCTCTAGCATCAGGCTCCTGGGCCCAGGCAAAGGTGTGGCAGGGAGGACACAGCTGTCTCAGGAGGACCTATTCCCAGCCACTGTGGTGGAAGTTCCATGCTGGGAAAGGATTTACTATTTGTTTCCAAAAATATAGCCGGGACCTTGCCACAGGGAGTGAGAACTTTGGTGCGTTCTGCTCACAACGACAACCCGACCTGTGAGCTTCTCCACTAGAAAAGCAAGTGAGCAGCACAGCAAACCGGAGGCCACCGCCATCCCCTGCGGGCTCCCGCCTGGGGCCGCTGACGCAGCAGAGGCAGAGGTGTGTTTACTTTCCTTCAGTGGAGGCAAGGGGGAGCTGTCACTCTATCAGGGGCTCCACAGGCCCTTGCCATGGTAAGGGGCCTCCATCAAGTAGGGAGGCCTTGGGGTAGCCTCCAGAAGGCTCCCCACATGTTGCTCCAGGCCTCCTTTTCCTAGCTTTGCGACTGAGCCCAGCTCAAGAGGACTCAGCCTTGTTTTCTACCCTTCTAAGGTCTGAGGGCAATGCACAGCCGCAAATGAATGGGCCCTGGGCAAGTAGACTAGGGTAGGTAGAGACCTGAGGCTGGGCCTCAACCTCTGCAGCCTAGGGTCCCAGAGGAGGACAAAAGTTGCTCCTCCTAGAATAGCACAGTGCAGAGCTCCACAGAGCTGCAAGGGAAACTGGCATTCGAACCCCACTGCCCCCTGGGAAGCCTGGCTTAACGAAGCACAGGCTTTGGTTTCCATAAATATCCGGGCCTGTGATGTCACCACCCCGTGCAGACTTTCACAGCCTCTGCTGCTGGCGTGAGGCCCAGCACACAGACACTCTGCTGCCAGCCCACAGAACACCTGGGCGCACAGCTGGACACGGATGCCAACGTGCTAGGGACGGTGGGCTGGACCTTCACCTGCCCTTGGAGGACGTGGCCTCCTGCCCACTGCCTCAGTCTGCCTGTGACCTTCTATCAGGCATGGCTGAAGGGCTGGCCATGGGCGTGCAGGGCGAGAGGCTTTTACCAAACAGACAGGCTCCAGGCTAGACCAAAGCCAAAACAGTAGCAGCCGGTCTGGGCACCCTGAATGTGGATCTGGGAGGGGGGATACCTGCTCTCAGACTTGGGAATTTCACAGCCTGCTGAAGACCTGCTGACTAATAGCCTTTTTCTCATCGTCATCACCAACAAACACCTCCGCTGCAGGGGCCGAACGCTGGCATCCCTGCCGGGTGGTCAGCTCCCTCTGCAAGTCACCTGCACCTCCATCTGCCCCTCCCCCGCAAGAAGCCCGTCATTCCAGCTCCCAGCTCAGCCAGGCCCCTCTGGCCTCTGGCTTCAGGCAGAAACCTGCCACATATACTCACAAATAGCGTCTTCTGCAAGCCATCCTGTGTGAATCCGTTCTTCCCTGCTCTGGCTCCCTCTCCAGCAGGAAAGCTCAACGTGTTTGCAGGAGGAGCGGGAGGCTCAGGCAAGAAGTGGAGGGGAATAAAATTAAATCTCGGGGCGAGTCACATTCCCGGGGGTGGCGGGCTCCTTCGGGGAGGCTGGAGCGGGAGCAGGGGGCGGGGGCGGCGCCAGCAGCGGGCTGTGGAAGGCCCTGGCACGTAGCGCGCGCTTACACCGTGCCCAGGAGCGAGCGAGGACGTCGAGTAACCGTGATCGCTAGGCTGGGCGGGGGCGTCCACCTTGCTGCTACCTGCGCCCACCTTGGGGTTTTTCCCTCCCTTACATCCGGGGTGCGGGGCGCGGGGTTGGGGAAGGGAGGGCCGAGAGGAGGCTGCCCCCCGTTTGCTCTCGCAGCATCCGGAGGAGGGGCGGGCGCACCAGAGCCTCCCCCCGCGCCCAAGGAGCAACGTAGTGCGGCCGCGCCGGACCAATCGCCGAGGCGCTGGTCGCTATGGCAACAGCAGCATCAGGCGCGGCCGCCCAGCGGCGCCCTCACTGCAAAGTCACACACCCGGCGGGGCGCGGGGCGTCGGTCCCCTCCTGGCCCGCGCTGGAAACCTGGAAGTCTGTTGCTAAAATGCACGCGCCGCGGCGCAGAGCCTATGATAACACTGCTTTCCAAGGCGGCTTCTCTGCCTTCGGCGCTGAGACACGCGAGCCACGGAGCTCTCGGGGCTCTGGCCCTGGAGCGAGGCCGTCCAACTCCAAGGCTGGCTCTGCCACTTAAGGGCGATGAGACCTTGGCAAGCCGCGTCTCTCTTGGGAGTCTTGGTTATGCTACTCTGAAAGGGATCATAACAGCTATGCCACAGGGTTCCAGGAGGGCGCACCACGCTGGTAGCTGCACTACGGATGGCAGAGCAGTCCTCATTTGTGCCAGTCCTGTCCCAAAGGGGGCTGCACGGGGATAGGGAGAATTTCTGGTCTACCTGTGGTGCCTGTTCATCTCCCGAGCACCTTCCATATGCCAGGCGAGTATCTGACCTCATGATGTTTACAGTCTAAGGCGGAGACAGGAAGTGTGCAGATATATGCTTGCGCACGTGATAAGGATCAGGATGAAAAGAGAGCAGGAAGAGAGGAGGCAGGGAGCCCAAAGGAGGCGGGAAGGAGGCTTCTGCCCTCAGACGGGGTGTTCGGGTGTTCGGGGAAGGCCCTCTGTGAGGCACGTGTGGCTGAGACCTGAATGACACAAGAAGCAGGGGAGGAGCTGGTGTCAAGGCAGTCAAGGCAGCTTGCTGAGGCAGAAGGCAGCCAGGTGTATCTGAGTGAGCCCAGGAGGCCAGCGTGGTGCAGCGGTTGGCCAGGGAGGTGAAGGAGAAGCACACATCCATCCCCCGCTCCCACACCCACCTTTACCACACAGATCTGTCTCCTCCTATCTGATGTTCATCTGATCCTCTCTGCTTCCTCATCTGTAAACCAGGAATCCCAGACCTACCTGGGAGGCCCAAGACATGCATCTGCACATCCGTTGCTTCTTCAGCACTTCCTCTTATAAATGTACACTCCTTTTCCTTCCACGTTATGCTGTTATTTCAAAGTAGGGGAAATGGCAAGGACCCTGGCATTCAGATACAAATGCCATGATTGTAGGCTTTTACAAAATGTTGTTTACAGGGCCCTTGGGCAGTGCCTAACCCACCTGTGCTGTTCTGACTTCTGACATTCAGTATCTGGCACGGGACCAGGCACAAAGGAGGCTACAAAAAGCATGGAGCTGGGATTCCAACTCTGATCTCTGACTATGGAACCCACAGGTTCATCCCTTCAGGCAGCAAGAGGTCAGAGAGACTCAGCAAAGGGGCGTGCCCACCTGTGCAGGCTGGGCTTCACCTACCTCACAACCCCAAGCCCTCGCCACCCTATCTCAGGGCAGATTTGTCAGCCCCACCTCGCAGATGTGAAGACTGTGGTCCTGAGAGGGTCCTGATCACACAGAAAGTGGCACTACAGGACTTTGGATGAAATTGTCCACTTTCCTTACTTTTTCAGCTGTAACCAGATGTCTGGAGTGGGAAACAAGGGCAGCCAGCCTTGGGATTGCTGCCCTGTGACCCGGATTGTATCAAAGAATCACCCACCCTTACCCACCTCTGCGGGCTGGGGACTAGTGCACAGTGGGAACCTAGCATTCAGACAGTGTTTTCATCCTCTGGGGTTTCTGTAAGTGCCCAAGTTCACCCCTGCTCCTGCCTCATCATTGTGGATTGCAGGAAACCACCTGGATCCGAAGGAGAAAGCAGCTGCTCACATCCATCTCCCCTCCCTCAACTGGAAAATTCCACCCTGCAGGCTGGCAGAACATTCCTGCAGATTGGCTCACTCCTGCAACCTGCGGCCATCTGTCCCCAAGGTGGGGGGGGGGGCACAACAGCATTTGGGAAGAGGGAGGATGGAGAAGGTTGCAGCATGCAGTCCACAGATCTGACAGTCACAGAGCTCTTCAAGGCAGGGAGCCCCGAATCCCAGGGATTCAGGGTCTTCATCCACAGCAGGGCAGAAGGGAATCCCCTCACCCCCACTGCTCTGTTCCAACTGGGGAACTGCAAAGCTGTAAACACTCTGACTTTTCAAACCTCAGAACCACACAGCCTTCAAGTCTGGGAACTTCATTTTCTTTTGGCTGAAGCTTTACATTTTAAAGAAATGAAGTCCTAACTGCACAAATGGTAAGAAAATTTATTCTCCTTAAAAAAAATGATGCCCCCTTTACCTTCCACCCCCTAAGTCTTTTTTTTTTAATATATATTTTTTATTGCATTTTAGGTTTGGGGGTACATGTGAAGAACATGCAAGATTGTTGCATAGGTACACACATGGCCGTGTGATTTGCTGCCTTCCTCCCCATCACCTATATCTGGCATTTCTCCCCATGCTATCCCTCCCAAACTCCCCACCCCCGCTGTCCTTCCCCTTTTTCCCCCCAACAGACCCCAGTGTGTGATGCTCCCCTCCCTGTGTCCATGTGTTCGCATTGTTCAACACCTGTCTATGAGTGAGAATATGCGGTGTTTGATTTTCTGTTCTTGTGTCAGTTTGCTGAGAATGATGGTTTCCAGGTTCATCCATGTCCCTACAAAGGACACAAACTCATCGTTTTTGATGGCTGCATAATATTCCATGGTGTATATGTGCCACATTTTCCCTGTCCAGTCTATCATCGATGGGCATTTGGGTTGATTTCAGGTCTTTGCTATTGTAAACTGTGCTGCAATGAACCTTTTTCCATCTCTGCAGAGGTGACTGCTGTCATCTGTCTGGAGTGGATCTTTCCAGAACTTTTTCTATGCATTTATCTACATATATATATGCCTATAGGAAATATGAAGTATTATATAGACCCTTAAAAATGGCATCACTTAACCAATTTATTTTCTTTTTTCTTTTTAAAAAAATGAGGTCTTGTTATGCTGTCCAGGCTGGAGTACAGTGGCTTTCACAGGAGCGCCCACGGCTCAGCGATCTTCCTGCCTTAGCCTGGGACTACAGGCATGCACCACCAAACCTAGCATATTATGAAATTTTTAATAAAATATTTAAAACACACCAAAAGGCATAAAGGTGAATACCGTGAACTCTAATGTATCCCCCACCCACTACAAGAAACAGAACAGGGCGAGTGTGATGGAAGCCCAGGGTCACTGCCTCCTTACGTCCCCTTGCCAGCCCTGCCCTGCTCCCATCCCCATGGTGAATTCACCCTGTAGTGAATCTCCTGCACAGTGAGGTGTCCACAAACCATATAAACACTTGTGCACGTTTTTAAACTTTACATAAGTAGGATCACATTGCATATCTTTTTCTGCAACTCTTTCCCCAGTCGGCGTTATGTCTGGAAGACTGAATCACAGACTCTCTAAACCACACTCTTCCATGCTGTTTCCAAATCACAGGCTTTTCTAATCATAGACATGGGCTCGGGCTCTGGTGCTGGGGGGGGCCCTCGCTGGCAGGCTTGTGCAGGGCCCTCCTAACATCTCTGCCCAGCCCTACCCCTCATGTGCAGGTGGCTGACGGAGGGAGGAAGCAGCCGGAAGCAATTATCTCTGGAAATGTGTGTGGGCTTCTGGAAGCTTGGCAAACTCCTCCCTCTGCAGCAAACCAAATGTCGATGAGGTGCCCTGTCCCCTGTCTTGGGAGAGAAGGTCAGACCCTGGTCCCATAACAGCTGAGCAGCAGTCCCTGATACGCTCCTGAAACGGAGCACATCCACTGCTTTTTGATGCTATTTTGGAGTCCCGGCTGATGGAGATCGGAAAGCCACGAGGGCTGGCATTGGGCCCCACTTGCTGCCTTGCCAGGTTTGCTGCTGAGTGTGCCAAGGACAGCCCTGGCCCATGGAGCCTGCTGGGGCCGGGGATGAGTGAGGGAGCTGTGGCCCTGCAGACACTCCCTGAAGGCGCTCACGTTGCACTAGGCCGCGCTGGCTGGAGGGAGGGGGCGTGGGAGACAGACGCTGCTTGATGCTTTGGCTGCTACCCTGGGGAGAGATCCAGTGAACACGAGCAGAGGGCACCTAGAGCAGCCCCTGTGCTTCTGAGCCTCCACTCAGGAGCCCGAGAGGCCCCTGCAGGGTGCAGGGGGGTGTAACATGAGCGAGAGAAGGCATCATAAAACGTGGTGGTCAATGGCAGGACAGGATGGAGCAGCCACAGACACTAAGTGTGTGTGGGCTTCTGGAAGCTTGGCAGACAAACCAGAGATGCTGGGTCCCCATGTGCGGAGATACAGCACCAGCACATGGGCTCCCTCTCACACCCAAAGGCTGCCACCTCTCCCTTCTGCCCTCAAACCCCGCACCTCTCAGCACGCTGTGTAGCCTGGGGGTGAAGGCCAGGAGCCTCCTCTGCCACCAGCTGTGGGACTCTGGAAGGGGACCCCACCGCAGCCCCTCATCTAGACACCGGGATCAGCAGGGCGTCTGTGTCCACCTGCGGGTGAGCGCTGCGTGAGTGCGCGCAGGTGGACCAGACAGACCAGGGCCCGTCCAGCTGCGTGCTTTGCTGGTGTTCACTTTGCTGTTGCTGTTTCAGAGCCAGGCTGGGTGGCTGGGGAGTTCGCAGGAGGGACATTCATGGGGTGCTGGATCCCGGAGGCTTGGGCCGTGCGGGGCTGGTGCCTGCTTCTCCCAGCTGCCCCAGGGGGTTCCTCCAAGCCTGGTGTATCTGTGTTCATACTGGCCTAATATATTTATCTCAACTTAAAATAATGTTCGGTAAAGGAGAACTTTTCTATCAGCATTGTAAATTGTGCACCCCATGTTATAGTCACTTTCCCCCACCAATAAACATGAAAGTTTGTGCTGACCCAGCCTCCATGGGCCGGCCCTGCTCTGCACCTACCCTGTCTGGCACCCCAACATCAGTGCAGGGTTTCCCACTTTGGGACACCCAGGGCCATGTGAGGGCTTCAGGGGAGCAGTGCTTCTCTCTAATCATTCCACTTTGAATGTGTAGGGTGGGGGTCCCACTGGCTGCCTGGTCCCACCCCTGGGGCCCTGAGCCTTCCCAAACCACAGAGCAGTCCTGGCGCTCCATCTGCCCCATCCTGCATCTGTAAGTGCTGACCAATGCTTGCTTTGGGTCAGGCCCAGGTCAGGCATGGGAAATGAGGAGCCAAGGCCCCATCTCCTGCCTGGAGGAAGGGAGCAGCATGCCTTGAGCCCGTGGTGGACACTCAGTACATTTCCTGCCCAGCCACTCGCCTCCTTCTGGTTACCGCCTCTTTAATCTCTGGGACTCTGGGGGAGCCAGGACCAGGGTGGGACTCAAGCGGGGCTGTGAGAGGCAGGCCCAGATGTTTGCCAGTGTCGTGGAGAGACAGAACATCCCACCTTGGACCTGAGCTTACCCCTGAGAGATAAAAGCCCTGCTTTACTGGGGCACCCATGGGGAGGAGCCTGCATGAGAAGCTGCAGGTTCTCATCACCAGAGCCGAAAGCCAACCACGCCTGAAACCTGGAAGTCATGCTGCCCATATGCCCCATTTCACATGAGCCAGTTTGAAGTGGGCTCAATGTCACATAGAACCAAATGTTCTAATGCAAGTACCTTGTAATAGTTACAATACTGAGTGAACGTGACCACAATTATAATACAGTGAAATTGACTGTTTCGATGGAAGTATAGATCAATTAATACTATGTAAAATGAGGGAAGGAGGGGCAAGGTTTCTGAGAAAAAGAGATACAGCAAGGAAAAACAGAAGTTTCCTGGAGGACAGGATGTTGAAGCAGCGTCGAAGGATGGGTAGAAGCCTGTTAGGCAGACAATGCATGGAAAGGTATTGCTTGCAGATGGAACAACACGCACAGAGGCTCGGAGGTGAAAAGCAGCAGAAAGTCATGAGACTTAACCTGCCAGGCGTTTGAGCTTCATGATGAGGGTAATGGGGTCCCAGGAGGTTCCTGAGCAGAGGAGGGATGTGGTGAGGTTTGTGATTAAATAGATCCCCTCAAAGATTAATGGGGAGAGATTAGAGGATGGGGTACCAGAGGAGAGCTTGGGATGGTGACTCTGGAGGGAGGAGGAGGAGGCCTACATTGAGGCACGAGAGTGGGGATGAGGAGAAAAGGTGTTTTGGGGAGAAGTGTAGGTGGGAGGGGAAAGACGGGGTGGGGACAAGGCACCGCCAGGTTCCTGCTCGTCCACTGGTGGGTGGTGGCATTCTTTGTCTATACAGGGACACAGGCAGAGGTGGAGGGTGGAGGGAGAGGTGACTACTGCCCTCTTTGATGTGAGGAAGACCCCTGGAGAATAGTCCAGGAGGCTGTGAGGGTCTGACTGGAGGCTCAGCCCCACAGGAAAAGAGAGGAGAGAGTGTGAGGGGTGAGGAGGGGAGGTCAGACCGAGCCCTGAGGACATGGACATTTAAGGGGACAGCAAAAGCCACTGCAGGGGTGCGAAGAAACCCAGCAGGCATCCTCATCCACAGCTGCCAGCCTACCCTCCCATGGCCACTTCCCTGGGCAAGTGCGCTCCCTCCCTGCCTCAGCCTCAGCCTCAGCCTGGGAACTGGGCTGTGCTCCCCTGCCCCCGCCCCTGTTCCAGGGGATCTGCCATCTGTCCTGACCTGCCACAGTGACTCAGGCCCTGCCCTCCTCCCTGGGGATCTGAGCTAATACAAGAACAACATTCTTAGCAAAACAGAATCCAAAATAAGGGCTAAGCTTTATGCTCAGAGATGTTCTTCACAGCATTATTTACACAACAATAAACATGCTAAAACCTCAAACAAATGTTAGGGTAAATGTCCAATATTGGGAGCTGCCTAAAAACGCAAGATTTCTGCATAGAGTGGGATATTATGCAGCCTTATAAAAGACATGTTTACAATGTTTGACAATAACCTTGATGACTGCATTAAAAGCAGCTTATAGTGGTATATATTGAGTGTGAACATAACAGTGTGTCCGTGACACACAACTAGAAAAACATCTGGAAGGACACAGAGACATGCCACCAATAAGAGTTGGCATCTCTGAGTGGCAGAATTACTGGTCAACTTTATTTATTTCTTCAACTTAATTGATTTACTTTTGTTTTAGAGACAAGGTCTTGCTCTGTTGCCAAGGCTGGAGTACAGTGGCACAATCATAGCTCACAGAAGCCTCACACTCCTAGGCTCAAGCAATCCTCCCAAAGTTCTGGGACTTCAGGATCATGCCACTACATCTGGCTAATTTTTAATTTTTTTTTTTTTTTTTAATAGAGATAGGGTCTCCCTTTGGTGCCTGGGCTGGTCTCAAGCTCCTGGCATCTGGGGATCCTCCCACCTCAGCCTCCCAAAATGTTGGGATTACAGGCTCACGCCACCAAGCCTGGCCTCGGTTTTCTTTATTTTTGAAAGTTTCTACAACAGGCTTAACAATAAATAAAAAAGTAAAATATATTACTGCAAAAATTTTTCAGTCCTCTAAAAGTTACTGAAAACACCAATGCACTAATTCTAAAAGGAAGAGGAGGCTGGGATTCTGCAGCCGCCAGTGCACAGGCTGGGAGCAGATGTGGGTTTGAATCTGGCTCCACCACCCCCTGGCTCAGTGACCTTGGGCAGGTCCTCGCTCCTCCCTGAGCGGGCTTTTCCTCTCTAAGAATCTATTCTAGTCCTCGCGTTCACAGAGAGCTGACGTGAATACCAAATGAGTGAATGCACTCAGTGTGCTAAAAAAGTGGGTGACCCATGACAGGTGCTCCATAAAGGAGACCAAAGACCGTAGGGGTCAGTAGAGAGGCGAATGAGAGCAGGGCCGCCGGGCAGGGCGAGGGGTGCGGGCTGTGCACTGCCCACCTCCATGGGTGCAGCTCCTTTATCCTTGAGTGGAAGCAGTGGCCCCTCGTAGTGCGGGGAGCAGCTGTGGTTCAGCACGTAGTCTCTGGAGTGCTGCATCCCAGCTCTGTCACCTACTAGCTGTGTGACCTTGGGCAGCTCTCCAAAACTGAGGACAACAAGGGGTCGACGCATCGGTCGGCTGTGACAGCTGATGATCTAATGAGTGCAGGTGCTAATCACACCAAATGGCTGCCGAGTGCTTATCGTCACCCTGCACACCGCTGGGCACACACAGTCTCACCACCTCTGACTCTCCTTTTATCCCTGACAAAGGCCAGTTAAGCTTCTTCCGCAGTTCCCTTGGGTCAGGGCTGGGAGTAAGGGGTAGGCCTGGACCCCTACAATGGCTGGGGTGCTGAGGTCAAAGTGAGACCAGCCTCTCAGCTGGCTTAGCACCCAGCGGGTGTTCTCTATGGGCTTCTACGCTGAGCACTGCATGGCCATGGGGCCCAGGTGCCCACCTGTCCAGCCTGCAGGTCAGAGAGAGGAACCCTCCACCCTGTCAGTCACTGGGCACTCAGCATCTCCTTGCAAGGTTGGCTGCCATGCTGGGCCCCTCCCTGCCCCCTCTCTTGCTGTTCTAAACCACCCCCAACCCCGTACTCAGAAGGATCTGCTTAACATGAAACCTGACCATGTTGCAGCTCTGGTTCCACCCTCGTGCTGGTCACCCTTGGCCCTCAGGGACCCATGCAGACACCTCCCCCTGCCCCTGCTGACCTTCACCTTTCTCTCCAGCCATGCCCCCACTCCTGCCACTTCTGCCAAGGGGCCCCTGTCAGCCCCTTGCTCCCAAGCTCTTCCCAGCCCCAGGGCCTTTGCACAGCTGCCACCCTCACTGGGAATGCTCTTCCACACTCACAGCTGGCTCCTTCACGTGGTTCCAGGCACAGCAGAGTGTCTATTCCTGCCCCACCAGCTCCCTCACAGTTGTTGGCGTGGGAAGAGACTCCGTATTATTACACACTGGTTTATTATCATGTGGCCATCTCCCCTACTGGAATGTGAGCCTGATGGGGGCAAGGACCATGTCCATCAGTCACTTGTCTATCCCCTGTGCCCGATAACTTGCAGGTGCTCAATTAATGCCCGTGGACTGAACAAATCGGCAGCGGAGTGACACCAGTGTTCAAGAAGAGATTCCGCATGCCTACCCTATCTCCCGTTAACGCAGATGGGGGCTGAGAGAAGGTGGCAGTTCCCACGTTCTCAGGGTCTGAGTCCCTGCCTCAGAAACTCACTGGTCCATCACTCACTGAAAGGCAGTGTGGCAGCAGGTAACAAGTGTGGAGTCAAGAAGACAAGAGTTCAAATTCCGGCTCCGTCACCCACTTGCTGTGTGACCCTGGGCAAACGACTCAGCCTCTCTGGGCCTCCTCCTGTTCCTACTCTGCACGACGGAGTAGCACATCCAGCTTGCTGGGTAAGTGTACTTGGGAGGGTACTCTGATGGGGTGTGCACTTCCCACGGCACACATGCCCATCCCAGACTGGCTGAAAGCAGAGGACCCGGGGCCTGAGCTGCAGTCAGAAGCCCGGCCCGTGGGTGCAGGCCTGTAGGCAGCCTTCCTAGCTGCTTCATCTGGAGAACAGGCACGAAACGGTGCCTCCTTCAAGGGCTGTGGCAAAGAAATGAGTGGACACATGTCCCGTGCTCAGCTGGGACAACGCCTGGCATACACGCCACCGGAGAGTCAGCGCCCTGAGAACGGGACCTCCCTCCGCTCTGTCCTTGTCCCCCCGGCACCTTGTGCGGAGCCTGGCATGGTGCTGGAGCTCAGTGACTGTTGAGTGAGTATCTCTCTGTGCCCACTTTGTGCTGGGGTCCTGCCGTGGAGGAGTACACAGTTTTCCAATGAGAGAGCCTTCCCCCACCTCTAGCCTTCCCCAGGGAGGTGGGGGTTTTGCAGGGTGGGCTGAGGGGAGGGCAGAAGTTCATATATAGCAGGGGTTCCAAGTGCATGGCTGAGTTCATGCCTTCTGCAGGGTCTCTGTTCCTCTTCTGGTGGTTTCTGGGGTAGGGCAGGGGGTGGACCACTGAAGAGAACTCAGCTGGTCCCAGCTGTAGTGGGAATTATGGGTTTTTCCAGCTCAGGAGGGGTTTTCAGAGGGCAGCCACACCTGACCATCTGGGGCCTGGCTAAATAATGCGTGGGGTACATGGTGGATCACCTAGCCCAGGGTACGAGCATCAGTACACAGCTGCTGTGGAGCCTGGGGCCCCCACAACTCCTTCCACACCCCACATGCCCCGACATACTCATCTCAAAGCCTGTGTCCAGATGCTCTTTGTGGTCTGGCAGCATCCCAGGGGGCAGCCTGTTCATTCATTCATCCAAAACTTACTGAGCACCTACTGTGAGCCAGGTACTGTTTTAGGCGCCAGGACTTAGCAGTGAATAAGACAGACATGAAAATCTGCCTCGTGGAGCTGACCATCCAGTGGGGGAGATGGATGTCAGGTGATGACGGTGCCATGATGGCCCTGGGCATTGTGATGGTAGAAACAGTGTCAGCAGTGTCTGCCAGTCTCATTTTCCTGCCTGTCATTTCAGGTGCCTCAGCCTAGAACTCTGGTGTGTGCAGAACTGAGGACGGGTGAGATGGGCCCAGCTTCAGGCTCTGAACTGACTCAGCTCACCAGAAGTCACTGGTACAAAGCGGTTTCCAAGGATCATTGGCTGTAGTAACCAAGATCTATGCCCAGAACTGGGGAGTTGATAGTCTTCCCAGTTCTGCTCAGACCCCATCTGGGTCCCAAGCTGAGCTCTGCTTCCTGCCCTGAGAAAGTGATGGGGTAGCCTGGGATATGATCAGAGGGGGTGGGTGGGATGAAAAAGGGCCTGAAGATGTCACCAACAAGAAACAGCCTTGGGGGGGCCCAATTCTAGCCCCCAAGTCCTTATGTAGGGTTGTCCAGGGACAGAAAAACAGGTTGTTGGGCCCAGAAGCCATAGATAGGACCCTCGGAGGAGGAGGAACTGGGGAGAGTGCTAGCATTTACTGAACCCCCGCTTATTACAACATCTCGGATGCCCCAAACAGCCATACGAAGAAAGCTACCACTGAGTCCATTTAACAGATGAGGAAACCGATGCTCAGAGACGCAAAGAGACCTACTCTGTGTCACTCGGCCAGCACAGAACTGAGCTGACCAGAGCAGCCCCAGCAGCAGCAAGGGTGATGTCAGAAGGACACTGACTTCAGCTCCGGTCGGGGCAAGCACCCTCCTCAGAGCTGCCTGGTGAGAGAGTGAGATCCTTGCCATGGGAAGCGTGCAAGCAGAGGGGCTGCATGGAGGGCGGGGCTTCATGGCAGAGAGGAACCCAGCAATGCGTAGGGTCACCTTCAATGCTCATTCAATCCTGCGATTCTGACATAAGGATGGTGTGTTTAAGGAGCAGAAAACTAGGCCTCCGTGACAGCGGCTGTGCCGGCAGAACCTGTGGCAGACAGCGTGTGCAGCCAGGTGGGCCTCGCCGGAGCGAGCGCCCATGGTTGACAACAGCCCTGCCTTCATAGTCCCTTTCCAGTTTTACAGGGTAGTGGTTGTGATGGAATAGCCGTTACCAAAGTGAACCCCCTCAAAGCCTTCAGGCCCACGTGCCGTTACCCCGTTTCACAGGCAGACAGGAGGCCCGAGGCCATGTCCTAGACTATTGTCTGAGATTGGTTGCTGGCCTGAGAGGCATGTGGGTACTGCCAATCTCTCTAGGCTGCGAGGCCCTTCCTGTGGGGAACACAGGCAGGGTGTCTTCTCGCATCCTCACCTGCGGGTGGCTGTCGCCTGCTCTCCTTACCCACGGAGGGAATTTGGAAGGTGGCTCCTCTACCCCCAGTCTGGCTGGTGACTTGGGCCACAGCAGTGCTGGCACTGGTCACTCAGCCCAGAGAGACGTGGCCCCATCCAGTCTGATGAGGACTGTTTTGGGGCAGAGTGGGGTGGGCAGGCTGGGGGCACAGCAGGCATGGATGCTGCCCTCATACCTCAGCTCAGATCCTGATCACCACATGCCTGCTGGGTGACCCTAGGCAAGGGGCTGCCGTCTCTGAGTCTTAGTTCCTATATGGAAAATAGGAAAGGCAGAGCCCTTACCCAGAATGCAGACATGAGGAGGGTGACAGGAGATGATGTCGGTTTGTGCTCATTGTTGGGGGGGGTGGTGACACAGCACATGCTCAGTGAGGTTCGAGTGTCACCATCATCACGACAGCGCTGTCGGCCTTGGGAAGTCTCTGTGCTGGTTCAGCCCTGGGAGAGGGGTCTGGAAGAAACTGGCACAGAGTCACCTGCAGGGCTGGAACCAGGGGGCATCTTTTTCCTGGGAGGGTCAGGGCCTTTATTCACCCTGGATGGAGTCACTGCCTATTTCCATAACCCATTGTATCGTGCTAAATGCAAATCAGACTCATCCCGCTGGCTTCCCACTGCGCTCAGAACCGAAAACCTGTTTCTGTCCCACAGCTCTGCCAACCCCACCCACTCCCTTCCACGAGAGCCTCATTCCTGCCTCAGGGCCTTTGCACCTGCTGTTCCCTCCCCCAGCTCTCTGCACAGCCCTCTCTTCAGGTGTCAGCTTAGCAATCACCTGCTAGGGAGGCCTTCCTGAGCACCCTTGAAGAAGTGGCCCCAGGCTCTGTCTCCCCACCCAGTTTACTTCCTCTAGAGCATTTAAAGTCATCTTGTTTCATTTTTCTTTCTCAACATCTGTCTTCTCTCAAGGGAATGTCCTGTCCACAAGGCAGGGTCACCACCTGTCTCGGTTATTGTGGCATTGACTAGTGCACTGAACGGGGTCTGGCACGCAGTAGGCACTAATAAATTCATTCAAATGAACGAATGACCTCAAGCCACACTCCCTCGTTCACCCACAGCTGGTTCGGTGGGAACGTGGGTACCACACTGTAGCTTCTAATTATTTCACATGCCTCCCCCTTTGAAGGTTTGCTGAAAATCCCACCCTAGACAACATTCTTCCTACGGCCTAAATCTGCACTGGGTAATTACTTTCGAATCCACACTAATAATAGGTTTTGTGATTATAGTTTATTTGTTACGACTTTAGTTAATGGGTTGGATGGAATATTTGCATCTGGAATGTTCCCCTGATGTTTTAAAGAGTTCCCAAATTCATCTACCAAAAGGAAGAGAAATAGCAAGCCTAACTCAGAGAATCACGTCGTTGCCTCTCGGTGCAGGAAGAGCCCCAGAGTGTGCACAGGAGGCCTGCAGCCAAGCCCCTTCACTTCTCTCAGCCTCAGTCTCTTCATCTGTAAAATGGGTTGGTAAACCCGGCCTCACAGGGAAGAAGACTGCGAATCGCTCCCAAACCTTGACAGCCGTGATGACTTTGCAATATGCTAAGACCCTCTGCACCACTATCCCAGTCATGTTTTTCTTTTAACTATTTTTAATTCACTGCATTTGAAGGGGAGATTTTCTTTTACTACCCCAAATGGAAAACGAGGATCACTTGCTGTCTTCATCTATTTCCTGCTGCTGTAACAGAACACCTGAGACTTGGTAGTTACAAATGCAGAATAAAATTCACAGAGATTTACTGCTCAGTTCTGGAGGCTGGGAAGTCTGAGGTCTAGGGGCCCCCGTCTCACAAGGGCCGACGTGCTGCAGCCTCCCATGGCAGAAAGTGGAAGAGGCAGAGAGCACATGCACTAGGCAGGGATGGGGGCCGAATGCATCCTGTTCACCAGGACCCGCTCCCAGGATAACTACTTCGCTTCTGAGATAATGTGAAACCCTCCTGGCCCAACCCCCTCTTCAAGGCCTCCACCCTCAGCACTGCTGCTATTTGAGAGACTGAGGCGGGAGGATCCCTTGAGCCCAGGAGGTCAGGGCTTCAGTGAGCTGTGTTTGTGCCACTGCACTCCAGCCTGGGTGAGAGAGTGAGACCCTGTCTCAAAAAAGAATTGTTTTTAAAGAAATGAAGTACTGATATCTATGACAACATGGATAAACCCTGAAAACATGATGCTAAGTAAAAGAAACCAGACAAAAAAGGACATATCTTCTGTGATTCCAATGGTATGAAATGTCCAGAGCAGGCAAATCCATGGAGATAGAAAGCAGGTGAGTGGCCACCTGGGACGGGGAGGACGGCTAGGGAGCGTGAGGATGGCTGCAAATGGGTATGGAGTTTCGGCTTGGAGTGATGAAAATGTTTTACAATGTATTGTGGGGATGGCTGTGCAACTCAGTGAATTTACTAGAAAACATGGAATTGTACACTTTTAAAAACACTGTGTGTGTGTGTGTGCATGTGTATATATATGTAATGTATGTATGTATTTTTTTTGAGACGGAGTCTCGCTCTGTCACCGAGGCTGGAATGCAGCGGCATGATCTCAGCTCACTGCAACCTCCGCCTCCCACATTCAAGTAATTCTCCTGCCTCAGCCTCCCAAGAAGCTGGGACTACAGTTGCCCGCTACCACACCCAGCCAATTTTGTATTTTTAGTAGAGACAGGATTTCACCATGTTAGCCAGGATGGTCTCGCCCTCCTGACCTCGTGATCTGCCCACCTCGGCCTCCCCAAAAAAACACTGTATATTTTTAATTTCTATATTCTATATTTTGGTTTGTCTCCCTACCATTAACATGCTAGCTTCATGAAGGTAAGGATTTTGTCTGTGTGATTCACTATACTCTAGTGCCTGGAATATTGTTGGTATTCAATAAAATGTGGAATGAGTGACTGAATGAACAAGTGAATGTATGAATGAATGATTGCAATCTGAGCTCAAGGTGCCGCCCCGGTGAGTCCCAGCACTCAGGTGCACCTCATCCCGTGTTGTACCTCTCTTTGTCTATGCTGCAAGTCCCCTGCAGGACATGCTCATGGAGTCTATAGGGTGAATGGTGACAGGTCTGGTGCGGGGTCAGGTCCTGGCAGAGGTGGGCCACACGCTGAGCTGAGAGGCTCCACAGCCCACCACAGCCCCCCACCTCCCGAGAACCCCTTCTCCCTCCCCACAGCCTGGTGTTGACTTAAAGGGACTTTGCTGGGCTCCTGCCATGTGCCAGGTGCTCTGCTGGGCCTGAGGAGACACACTAAGGGGACCTGGTATCCTGTGACTAGTATGAGCTCAGTAGAGATTTTAGACTTGGATCCTCAAGCCCAGAAGGACCTCAGCCAAGGACACTCAGGTACAGATGGGCTGAGAGTGGAACCCAGGTATCCACAGTTCCCTTAACCAAGAGCCCTGTGCTGAACTTGAACCCAGCCGCAGGAGCAGCACTGGAAGACTGCACGGAGCCACCTGATGAGACAGGAAGAAGATTAATTGGATGTGGCTGCTCTAGCCTCTTCCTCACCGCCCACACTCCTTCTCCGGAAGACCTGTTCTGTGCTCAGTTCCTATGGCCTTCCCCTAGAGTGGCTGTTTAAAGACTTCTCGTCACTTGGATCTTGGCTCAGTGGACACACTCTCAGGGAGGGCTCCTGCCCGCCTCTGTCCTGCCCTCCCTATGCCACCGCTCACTCGGGTGCACACCGCAACCCCTCACCACTGTCCCAAGGCAGCAGCATCGGTCTCTCTGCCCATCTGTTGGTTGCTATCCTCCTTCCTCATTGGCATGCAGACTCCAGGAGGCCAGGGGAGTCTGTTTTATTCACGGAAGCAGGCTCAAGCCACAGACTGTGTCTGGCACGTATCAGGTACTCAAAAAATATTTGCCGAATGAATGCGCGAATTCGTTTACAGGACAGATGCTGGAATGAGACCCAGGACAAAGTTGCCAGGCCTCTGACTTGGACTTGGTCCTACTGAAGCCCACCCACCTTTTCTCCCATCTCTTCCCCTGGCCTCCTGGTCTCCCCGCCCTCCCTGAGCATGGCCCTCCTTTGTGACTACTGCAGGACCTGGAAGTCCAGGTGGGACGGGTCCGCAATGCTCCCGGGAAGCCTGGCTTGGCTGTGCTGCAGCCTCGTCCACACTGACCTCTCTGTTCACCCTGGCTGTTCTTATGACCAGGCCCTTGTCAGTCCTCCCTCCACATTCAGGGAAACTGAGAGGTGCCCGAAGCTCCAACATGAAAACAAAGAAATGGGCAGGCAGAGGACACATGTGGCACTTTTGGGGAGTCTGCAGGGGTTTTTCTGGGACAGCTGCATCCTCTGTGGGAGCTTCCTCTCAGGTCTTCTCTTTGATCTGGGAGGGCAGCTTGGGTGGGTTCGGGGTCAGCAGGGCCTGGAGGCGCTGAAGCAGGGCAGTCATGAGGGAGGTGGTCAGTGTCCCCAGGCCCCCCAGGCAGTCCTGAGGGCCAGTGCAGGGCGGAGGCCAGGAGGAAGCCAAGCATGGCTTTCTGGAGTTGAGGGTCAGAACTGTGTCAAAAGGGGCTAGTGAGATGCCTGTGCCTAGGGCTAAGCAAGCCAGCAGGGACCTACCGGGCAGGAGAAGAAGACACTGTGAGCCTCTGCCAACTCTGAGGACGTTATATCCCAGGGGCGTTTCCATAAAGTGCTCAGGAAGTTTTGGGGTTAGTACAGCCTAAAGGTGCTGCGTGTAATGCTCAGATGTTCCAGCAGAGGGCAGTGCTTAGCTGGTGCAAAGCCCTGCAAAGAGGTACCTGCAAAACCCGCCTGGGATGCCCACAGACGTCCTAGAACCCTGTTGACCTGGCTCCTTCCCAGGCCTGCCCAGGCCTCATTCTCTGGCCACATGACCTCTCCCCATCTGGGTTAGGCTAAAATAATCCCAGGTATTGAGACGCTGCCAAGAACACACAACAAAGAGACAGGACCCCAAGGACCGGGAGCCACGCGTGCCTGGGTGCCAGGGACCTCTGTGAGATGGTGACATTTAAGCCAAGAGCTAAATAATGGGAGGAGCCCATTTTAGCTCCTCACCCGAATTATTTCTGTTCTCTCACGTACCAGAACAATCTCAATGGTGTCTCCTCTATCAACCGCTCCGATGGTGGCCCCTTTGCGTAAAACACACTCCACCAACACTGAGGCCCTGTGCACTCTGGCTGCACCCACCTTACAGGGCTCCTGTCCCAGGGCCAGCCCCTCCTCGCTCTGCTCCAGGCACACCGGCCAACTTTCCATCTCCAAGGGTGAACTTCTTCAAGCCTAAGGCCTTTGCCCTTGCTGTTCCCTCTGCTGGGAGCACCCTTCCCCCTCCCACAGCTAGCTCCAACCATTATTTAGCTCTTGGCTTAAATGTCGCCATCTCACAGAGGCCCCCAGCACCCAGGCATGCGTGGCTCCCGGTCCTCAGGGCCCTGTCTCTGTGCTGTGTGTTCCTGGCAGCATCTTAGTACCTGGGATTATTTTGGCCTAACCCAGGTAACAAGTGACTAAATTACATCTCAGTGGCCCCGCGCAGATCCTGCCCCTGCGCAGGGCACAATTTGTGGTTTCACCAACTCCAGCTGGGGAGGCGAGAGGACACGGAGAGGCATTAGGAGCAAATAAACAAACTCACGTATAAAGGAGACACAGTCCCTCAGCCAGAGGCTCAGCCCCATATCTCACAAGACTAGCCAGGCTCAGGGACAGAAGGAGACCTGGGGCCTGCATCCCAGCCCCGCCTGCTGCAGGATGCGTGCCCCTCCAGCATCCCAGCTGGTGCCATCTGGGCCCCAGTACTTTCAGTGATGCGGAGCTCACGCCCTCACCGGGCCCCAGGAGAGACCATTAGGAAGCTTCATCCACAGGAGCTGGGCTCCACCTCCTGCCACAGGAAGACGAGGGGCTTCCTCCAGGTAACTGGTCCCTGTAGCTCACGGCAGAGGTTAGGAGGCAGGACTGCCTCCTCCCCAGGCTGTGGGAGTTCTGGAATGGAAAGGCGCTTGCGGCAGGGAGATCATGGAAGAGGCAGGGAGCGTACCAGGCCTTGAAGGATGAGCAAGTTAACACGGGAAGATGAGTGATCAGGCATTGCGGACGGAAGGCGAGGGCAAGAGCTTGCAGGGGCTGACCTTGAAAAGAAGGATTTCACTTCCACCCCTCTCCCAGAGCCACCTCAAAGTCCCATCCCCGCTCTAGACTCCCTCCCCAACCATATATAAAGCACAAACCAAAGAGCCTGGTGAGACGCAGAGTGACGGGAGCTGGGGTGGGGCGGGCGGCGTCTGAGCCCCTTAATTTTGTTCCTATCAGTATGTGCTTTCTGGCAGGAAGATCTGTGTCCACTCAGCTTCTCTCTCCTCCTGACACCCCGCCCAGGGCCAGACCCTGAACTAAGTGCTGTTCATAGATCAGCCTGTGAGGCTGCTTCCACCATTCCCTCCATAATACAGATGTGGAGACCGAGGATAGATAAATCAGGGATATGGCCTGTCCCTGGCCATACTGGTGGACAGAGGGCTGCAGGGCTTGAACTCAAGACAATAGGCTCCAGCAGCCACAAGCTCTGGGGCCTTCTCCCACTGAGCACTCTGTGCCCTGCCGAGAGCACCAGACCCTTCTGGGCCTCTACTGGGAATTCAGGGAAGAATAATAGTTGAGTTCAATTGTTACCTCCCCAGGCAAGGGATGCATTTCAATGGACCGTGGACACAGACCGCACCGGCTGCAGCCCACATGCTGAGAGAGGAGCCCGGCAAGTGCTCCTGAGCTTGTGGCTGTGGCTGTGGTTTTGTATGGTGGCAATCAAGACCATTCGTTGGGGCCACACCCGAGCAAACGCTGTCGTACCAAGAGCCCTCCTCCTCTCCACCTTGCTCCTGGTTTACCGCAGTTTAATAACAATGCTCCAGAAGTCAACCAGCACAAGAAGCTGCCTCCATCTCTGCCTGCGGGTGGATGCCAGGCTGTGATGTATAGTCTGGTCCACGGTGTATACTGCCTTTCCCAGAGGTGAGCCTGGCATGGTCCCTGCCATTCCTGAAGGCTCCGGAGAGTTGGAAAGGTGTGGTCAGTCCCCTACCCCCACCTCCCAGGCCATCTCTAAGGAACCTGTGAAGAATGCACATTCTCAGGTCCACACAGACCTCCCAATCAGAAACCCTGAGGTGGGGTCCAGCCATCTGGGATTTCACCAGCCCTGGTGACGCTGGTGTGGGCTCCTTTACGGTAGCGTTGGCTTGGTGGGAACAGCAGCACGGGGCTGATGGACAGAGCTAAGGACATTTTAGACATGTGTTTCCTACTTAATGCACACCCAGTGCCTCCTCAGAGGCCGAGCCGCTTCCTGCTCAGTGATAATCATTGCCACTCCCCACTCCTTCCCCAGGCATCTGGGCCTTTTCTGCCACTCCATGGCACTGGGTAGCTCAGTGGGGACGCTGAGGACGCAATCACCAGCCTTTTAGGAACTAGCGCTTGTGAAAGAGGTGAGGACGTCCTTCCTCGGAGGATGCTGAGCATGCCTGTCGGGACAGGCAATTTGGAGAGGGCTCCAGATGCAGCAGGACAATGGAGGCTGATTGGCAGGGAGCGGGCGGGGCAGCTTTCATTCCACAGCCCCACGCAAAAGCGCTGAGCCAGCTGCAGAGGAGAAAGGCCTGGGAAGGATGAGGCTGAGGGAGGGGCAGCAAGATTCACGGGAGACCTCATGTATTCACTGATTTATTCACACATGCCTGCATTCCCTGATTTGGAAGCCATCTTGGTGGGGTGGGAAGAACCCTGAGTCTTCCAAGCTCCGTGGCTTCAATCCTGCCTCCTGCACACCCGTGGTTCCCCCTGCCTCAGTATCCGTATCTGTGATCTGGGCTGCTATGAGGCAGAGAAAGGACCCCATGGGCGAAAATACCCAGTGCCCTCCCTGGCTCTTCGTAGGTCCCAGTGTGGACACAGCTTTCCTATCCCCTCTTGTTCTTCGCATTCATTCAGACGTGTATGGAGCACCTCATGTGTAACAAGACCTGACCTGGGCAGTGCGAGGCACAGGCAAGACCTCCACGCCAGGCCTGAACTCTTGGGGAGCTCAGTCTTGAAGGTGGGGCAAGTGGGGACAGGCTCCTAAGTGATCTCGGGGCATGGTCAGTGTCGTGAGAACCGTCCATTTGTTTATTCACTCATTCCTTTGCTTATTCACTCAACAAGTTACTCTGTCACCATATACTGGGCTGCGTAGGGCATGCACACTTCCCAGGAGGGACTCGCAGTCTAGCAAGAATCAAGTGTTTGAGGGGCATAGAGGGCAAGAGGCTGACTTCCCATTTGGAAGACACCACAGAGGTGTCATGGGAGGTGAGTTCTGAAGGATGTATATGAGTTTGCTGGGGGCCTGCGGTCTATGTGAAGGAAACACACCCCACTGAGGAAGGAACGCGAGCAAAGGCACAGCAACCTCCTGGTGCTTCCAAAGACCGTGCTGGCGAAGGGCAGCGCTGTCCCAGCCACTTGGTTCCATACTCAGAATAGCACTGTCATGCTTAAAGGAGGCACAGAAGCTGCCCGGGCTGCCTTCCCACCAGTGCAGGGCCTTCCACAGACAACCATCATTTAATGAGCACTGGCTGTGTGCCTAAGGCCCTCTCCTAGGCCTTTCTTTCTTTCTTTCTTTTTTCTCCTAGGCCTTTCTTTACAAGGCATTCCTTCACCTCCGCAAACCTTCCAGAGGGAAGCCATCACCTCTGGTTCACAGAGGAAGACAGCAAGGCTCAGAGAGGGAAGGTGCTTGCCTCCCACATGATTGGAAGAAGAGCTGGGATTTGAATCCAATCTGCCTGACTCCAGAACAATGACTTTCCCCTCCTTGCTTCCAGACATGGCTCTGGTCCCCTCCAATCACTGAGTCTCCAGCTTGGCAGCTATACTCCGCCTGGCTGCCCACCATAAGCCCTCCAGGCCCTGTGCCCAAGGCTTCCAGACCCTGGCCATGCTCCTGTGGTGGCATCAACTTTCTGGATTTCACCTGGCCTCCCAGCTTGAGCCTCAGTCTTCCCATCTGTGAACTGGGGCCATGCCCCCCAGCTCCGTGGCTGCCGGCCCCTGCCTCCTGACTCCCACACTCATGCTGTGAATGCCTGATAAATCATCTCTGGGCCTTTAAGGGCCTTTTATTTCTCCAGCCACGCTTTTCTCTGCATTTTAATAAGCTGCTTGCAAAATTGGTGATTGATGAGTAAGAATGAGGAGCATGCAGGGCTGAACATTTTTTTTCCTGGAATCGCTTCTGGCTGTGCATTCAACTTTAAATTGATTAATAACGTGCAGACCCAACATTAATTATCAGCCATTTGTCACTGGGGAAGGCTGCAGCCTGCGCCTGTGTGCAGCCCCTTTCTTCACAGCTAGCTCAATGGTATAGGAGATGCCCATCTGCCCCACAGGGGTACATGGAAGGCCCTGGACACTTAAAGCCCTGGCAGCCTCAGCCCACTGTGCCCTGGCCATGTGGGGGCTTCTGAAGGCCAAGCCCAAGCATCTCAGAGCAGACCCCAGATGTCTGGGGCAGTGGTGCCCTCAGTGTCTGTCCTGCCCTGTGCTGGCTCATGGCCTTACCTGACCCTAGGTCAGGTCCTCAGGTCCCCAGAAGATCCCAGCATTTCTTCATTCATTCAACATTTATTGAGCAACTATGATGCGCAGCCTTCTTTCTGGAGGCTGAGGGCCCAGGAGAGATCAAAACAAGGCCCCTGACTTTTTGGGGGGAAGGCTGGCAATCAATGGAACCGACGAGGAAGTACACAAATTACAGTCTAGCAAGAATCAGGAATTTTTGGAGCACAGAAGGCAAAAGCTAACAGCATTGGGAAGGCACCACAGAGGAGGTGCCATCTTAAGAGGGTTTTGAAGGATGCATAGGAGTTCTCTGGGGGTTGAGGGGATAAGTAAAGAAAGCACAATCCCAGAAAGGGAACAGTCTATGAAGAAAAGTAAAGCCAGTAAAAATCAGGAGGGTCAGGAGGAAGGTGAGGGCTTCCACTTAAATAGGAGGGTAGAGAGGGCCTCACTGAGAAGCGGGTGAGGGAGGGAGCCAAGGAGATAGCTGGAGAAGAGTGTTTGAGGCAGAGGAAACAGCAGTGCAAAGGCTCTGAGCTAGGGGGAAATGGATGGCTAAAAATAACATTATGCAATGTGAACGAAGACAGTCACACAAGACCAGGGTACCTGGTTCCAACTGTATGGAAAGTTCAGAATGGGCAATTCAATAGAAAAAAGAAAGTAAATTCAAGGTTACCAGGGACTTGGGGGAAGAGGAAATGGGAAATGACTACTAATGGGTATAGGGTTTCTTTCTGGATAATGAAAACATTCTAAAACCGATTGTGAAATGGATTCACAACTCTGTGAATATACTAAAATCATGGAATGATACACCTTAAATGAATGAACTTTACAGTATGTAAATTTCAATAAAGCTCTTACAAAATAACTTTGTCATATGTCAGGTAGCGATCAGTGCCAGAAAGGAAAAGGTACTAGGATAAGAGGACTTTAGAGGGGGCAGGGGGAACAGGCAGGGAGTCCCCAAAGAGGTGATATTTGAGCAGAGACCTGGGCTGAGCTATGGGTCCAGGAATAGGGTAGTGGCTAGACTAGCCTGTCCTGAACCTACCACCTGGGGCGCGACTGAGTGTAGCCTTGGGGGCCATGGCCCCTGGGGAGGGACAGGGAGGGGCAAGTGAGACCTTCAGGGAAGTGAGGCCAGAGTGAGAGGCACACGGGATACATCAGGGTCCACTGGGGCACCAGAATATAGCTGGTGGGGCATGGGCAGATGAGGTTTCGGGTGTGCAGGATTACATTTTATGAGAATTTGACATATTTAAATCAGCAAGAGTTGCACCATCTCAGAGCTGGTAGGAAAATGGTTTTTAGGCTCAGGCTACTTTGGAAAGAGTGAAGGCAGTGCTGCACAGGGATTACAGGCAATGGTGGACCCTCCCCTGAGCTGGGAGCACCCGAGTGCATCTGTGGCCCTCAGAAGCGCCCACCTCACTCATGCCGACAGAGCGAGGCGGCCATGGAAGCGCAAGCCAGGGTGTGCGAGAATCGACCAGTCAGATGCAAAAGGACCCTACCCATTGCCGGGGCTGGGGCTCCATCTCTGGGAGGCCTCCTTGGCTCTGGGTTTTAGGAAAACAGCCATCATCACTTCCTAAAAGGTGCCCCCCAATCCCCCGCCAACCCAGGACAACTTGAGATGCCAAGAAAGTCCCCTCTACCTCAAAGCAGTTCCTGTTCAAGTCCCCACCCCCAGCCCCTCTCTCTGGGGAAGCCTCAACATCAGTGAAGGGGGCAGTTGCACCCCAGCACCCTTGGCAGAGGGTACAGCATATGCAAAGTCTCCAAGGGGCAGTGTCCCTGGTATGATCTAGGGACAGCAAGGAATTGGGGTGGCTGGAACAGAGGGAGGGATGGAGAGAGCTGGAGGAAAGGAGAGGAAGTGACAGGGACAGTGGGACAGGCCTTGGAAGGACTCGGCCTTCACTCTGGCGCAGGAGCCTTGGGAGGGTTCTGAGTAGGAGGATGGGAGGAGCCGGCAGGATTTGTGCTGAGAACAGTAGCGTGGCAAGGGCTCCAGGAGCCGTGAGAGCAGGGAGGAGGTGGGGCAACCAGGCTCGGGACAGACTCCGTGGTCCTAACCCCTCAGCTGTGCATAGGGAGTTGGGGGGTGTGGGGGAGTAAATAAAGCAGGTGCGACCATCGTCTTCCCTCCAAAACGGAAGACTTGGATGGCTCCTTCCTCTTTTTCCTCTCTTTTTACCATGTTCTTCCTACATCTAGGCCTTTGAACATGCCGTTCCCTCTGCCCAGAACACCCTTCCCTCTCTCCTTATCTGTCTGGTGAATGTTCATCCTCAAGTGCCTAGCCCCTTGGATGGAGAAGTTACTCCCTCTGCCAGGACTAGCACCCCAGGGTGGGGTTTCCCTCCCACTCACCAGGAGGGTCTGGGCTTTCAGCTCGGAGCAGTTTCCAGAACAACTCCTTGAGCCCCACCTCTTGTAGCTGAACAGAGGTGGGTGCCTAGGCAACTACAAGGTAACTGATCTTCAGGTCAGCGGTTGGGAGTAGGTAAGTGGGGGAAACAGGCACAATGCCACCAAGTGCTGGTCAATCCAGCAAAGCCCAGAGTTCTGGGCCACGTCAGGTGGTGTCTCCAGCTGAATTCCTGACAAGCCTCACACTTTGTTCATTGATTAATTCCACAAATGTTTATTGAACTCTGGTCTGGACCACGGGGATTGAGCAGTAAGGAGGAAAGACAGTTTCTGCTGCCACAGGGTTGGGGGGACAGACAGGAAACTCACAAGTGCACACGAAGTATGCTTCCAAAGGTCACTCAGTCAGCACTGTGAAGATAAAGAGAGCTGGCCAGGGAGGGCCTCCCAGAGGAGGCATTCTCTGAATTGAGACCTGAACAAGGCCAGCCATGGGAGGACTTGGAGCAAGGGTGCTCCAGACAGAGAAAAGAGCCCATGTGTGCTGAGGGCTGCAGGGAGAGGTGACGGGCTGGAAGAGACTGAACTGGGAAGAAGAGATGGAAGAGGGAGGCTGCTGGGGTGAGTGTGGATTTTCTGCTAAGTGCAGCGAGGAGCATGGAGAGCTTCAAGTCTACCAGTGACAATGCGATTTCTGTTTTTAAAAGCATCCTTCTAGGCCAGGCGCAGTGGCTCACGCCTGTAATCCCAGCACTTTGGGAGGCTGAGGTAGGCAGATCACGAGGTCAGGAGTTCAAGACCAGCCTGGCCAACATGGTAAAACCCCGTCTACTAACAATACAAAAATTAGCCGGGCATGGTGGCACATGCCTCCAGTGAGCCAAGATCGGGCCACTGCACTCCAGCCTGGGTGACAGAGGGAGACTCCATCTCAAAAAGTAAAAAAATAAAAATAAAAGCACATTTCTGCTGACAAGGCAGAAAGGAAACAAGGAGGCCTGTGAAGGTGAGCCACGGTGGTGCCTGGCTAGGTGGTGGCCAGGCAGGGAGAGGTACTCAGGCCCGAGTCTATCTAGAGGGAACTCCTGGCTTCCACGAGGGATTGGAGTGGGTAGGAGAGGAAGGGTGTCAGGCTGGGCTACAGGCGGAGGGCCTGGGAGGAGACTCAGAGTCCTGTTTTGGCTGTGTCCAGTTTGATGCGTGCAGAGCCTCCAGGTAGAAACACGGAGGAGCGGCCGGACGGGTAGCAGCGGAGCGGTGAGTGGTACAGGCTGGAGATATACATTTGGGGCCATCTTTCAATTTTATTGTTTCACAGATAAACCCTGATGAAGTCCAGGAATCAATAAACAGAGACTAACACAGGCCCTTTTCCCCATCCAAATCCTGGGAGAGGATTTCATGAGTAAGTGCTTTCAAAATGACTTTGGCCTTGCAGGGGTGGGAGGGAGGGTGTGCAATGAGCCAGGGGCCCAGTCACGAGCCAGTGATTAATTAAACTCCGCCTGCTCACGCCTGTAATCTCAGCACTTTGGGAGGCTGAGGTGAGTGGATCGCTTGAGCCCAAGAGTTTGAGATCAGTCTGGGCAACGTGGCAAGACCCCGTCTCTACAAAAAAAATGCAAACATTAGTCAGGCATGGTGATGTGCATCTGTTGTCCTGGCTACTCAGGAGGCTAAGGTGGGAAGACGGCTTGAGCCCAGAAGTTCGAGGCTGCAGTGAGCTGTGATCAAACCACTGACTCCAGCCTGGCGATGGAGTAAGCCCTTGTGTCAAAAAAAAAAAAAAAAGGATACTCTGCCTTCCCTGCAAACAAACACACATCCTGGAGGCTGAGACTGAGACAGGCTAGGGAGCAGAGGCCTGGGCCCAGCCCTGTTTCAGTGCTGCCTGGGACGGTGTGGAGGGCTGCATGCGAGGCTGGATTTCCTCGCCGTATGGTTTGGGCCTATGGCTTCCTTTGAGCTTCTGTTTGCTCATCTGAGAAATGGGCATGAAAAGCTGTGCTTCACAGCTTTTGGTGTGGAAGGAGGAAAGGAGCAGGTGTGTGAGCCCATGGTTCTCCACAGTACTGTCCATCCCTTGTCGGTTGGGGATTTGTGGGGATTTGTGGGGATTTGTTGGTTACCAGGGGGCCCCCCTCCCATCACAGGCTGCCACTGGCAACTGCAGGCCACGGGTCCCGCCCTCCAGGCCTTTGCACAGGCAGCCTCCCCTGCTTGGATGCCCTCTCTGGCATTCCACGGTCAGCAGACTTGCTTGCCAGCCACTAAAATGTAAGCTCCAGGAGGCGGGCTGGGTGCAGCTCATTCATAACTGCATCCCCGGCACTGAGGGCTGTGCCTGCCACGGCCCACCTATTACTGCATTTAGTCCTTACAACCACCCTGGGAGGTTGGAAGTTTCTAAATAAGGGAACTGAGGCCTGAAGACTCTTGGCAGCTTGTCTAGCTCAGCCCCGTTGGAGGTGGCAGAGGGGGGCTCAGATCAGGTGCTTGGCAGCCCCCTGGCCCAACCCGCGGGCTGGATGTCAGAAAGGGCTCTGACTCTTGCGCAGGGATACAGCTTGTTCCATTGCTCTGAGGTAGAGCCAGGGCCCCAGGGCTCTGCCCCAGCCCCTCCCTGGCCCATGTCCCCGGCTGGCCCCAGGCAGGTCAGCTCGGGGAAGGGGCCTGCATCAATCTCTCGCCACCTCCCTAAGCCAGAGCTGTCTGCTCGCTCAGATATCATCAGCTTCCCATTAAGCAGATCAATAGCTTCCACTGGTTTCCAATTTGTGTTTCCAGAAATTCATCTCCCAGCCACCTCTTTAATTAACCCCCTCCAACACACCCGAGGCACCAATAGATTACCCTCTGCCCTTCCCTCAGCGGACCACAGACCACTAGCTCCGCCAGCCTCGGGGGAGCAGCAGGTGTTTAAAGCTGTATGATCACCATCCTGTCACTGAAGAGCTGGTCTTGCTGCCTAGACACCATTCACGCCTGTCCCCACTGCTCCCCGCAGTCCCTGAGGAAGAGGGTGGGCCCTTCACCATGAAGAAAACCAAGAATCAGGAGGCCGGGCACTGGGTTAAGGCTCCCAGCTGGCAAGAGCCAGAGCAGAGTGTGCCCCTGGGGTGGGCAATTTGCACGAAGCGCTTCATATGCAGTAGGCAATGGGGGTCTGGTTGGCAGGGGGTTCATGGGGGTGGCAGCTGGGATTGTCGAGCAGGGGAAGGTTGGAGGCCTGACCCCCAGAGGGTTTGCCTCCTACCCCTGGAAGCTCCCCAGTATTCCACACTGCCTACCATCCCACAAAGGCAGGGGCCGCATCTGCCTCCATCACTGCTCTCTCCCCAGCGTGCAGCACATAGTAGGTGCCCAGTAAGTCACTAAATGAGTGGCAATACTTGCCAAAACTTAGGACACTACCTTTGTGTCAGGTATTGTTCCATTTAATCTCTACAGCACTCCCTGAGTGGGTGCTACTAGAATCTTCATTTTACAGATGGGAAAACTCAGGCACAGAGAGGTTCAGTGACTTGCCCAAGGTCACAAAGCCAGTCACAGAGCTGAGATTCGAACCCAGGCCATCTGGCTCTAGGGCAGTTGTTACTAATTGTCATACACAATCACATAGCATGTTTGTTGAGTGAATAAATAAGTGACTTCTGCACTCCCTGCTTTCCAAAACAACCTGGTTGACCAATCTGTTGGGGTAAACCTGGAGTATTTCATCTGGAAATGAAGGGAAGAGACAGGGTGAGTACCCCTGGGTGACCCTGGGGGGACAAGCCTCCCAGTGATACACTGCTGAGGCCAACATTAGGGACCCTCTGATTCTACCTCCATCTCCCTTTTCACCAATCCCAGACATTGCTGGGCTCTCTGTAGTCCATAAAAAGTGCATTCACAGCCATGCTGTTGTTTTTCTGTGGACTCTCGTAGCTTTCCAGCCAGGTAAGTAGATTTCCACCGCTGACCCAGCACTTGGAACAGACACTACCTGGGTGCCATCCTCTTTCCCCTGTGCACGCTGGGGCCACATCTTAGCAGTTTCATCTCCAAGTCTCCCTCCCTCATCCTCTCGCCCTCTGGCGGCCCCGGCTGTGGACTCAGCTGCTCTCATGGGACCCCAGGCATAGGGCCCATCATGGCCCCTTCCTCTTCACCCCTCACCCTGGCCAACAGTGGACCCTAACCCCACAAGTGACTGGGTCCCCATGGCAGGGTCTGTAGGAGCCAGGCCTGCAGGGGTTACTCGGGGGATGAGACGAGCAGGGTGTGCTGGGGCAGGGGCAGGATCAAGGTCACAGCGCTCCTCTAACCAGGAGGGAACCAGCCCAGGACTGCTAGATTTTTCTCAGCTGTGGAGAGAAGACAAAGCTCAGCGTTTCACCTGAAATCTGATTTGTCAGTGCCAGTAGGTGATTACATGATCGTGTCTAAAAAATTATTTTACTTTTAAAACCCATGCTGTAGGCCAGGGGCAGTCTGTCAGCTGCTAGTTTGTGACTTGGGCTGTGTGCAGTGTGAACTTGACTCGGCATTCAAGGCCTTTCGTGTCCTGGCTCCTTCGAGCCCACAGGGAACCTCTAGGCAGGACAACATTTCCGTGTCTCCAGCACCCTCTGCTCAGAACAGCACTGTTCCTCTAGGAAAGGGGCCCTGATCTCCTTCCCTGCAGGGGCCCTACCACTCCCTACTGCACACCTGCCTCGGCTCCCGCCCCCGCAGCCACGGGCAGAGCCAGGCTTGGAGTCCAGGGTCCTGGCCACACATTCCAGGGTTCTCCCACTGTCCTATGGGTTGGCCAGCAGACAGATGCCACTCAGGAAGAGCCACCGCTCCTCGCAATCCCACCCCTGCCAGAAGGAGCAGAACCTCTCTGGCTCTGAGAAAACCAAGAAACATCAGGGGCACGATAAAGCCTGAAAAACAAGCAGAAGCTGGCAGTCGCATTTTAAAATATGACCCAATCAACAAAATCAACAGCCTCCACGCACACAGACACACACACACTCACTCTCCTTCCCTCCACTGCCCCTCCGTCCCCTCCTTTCTGTATCACAGGCAGCTAAGAGTCCCCCTACATCCATTCTCCCTCCCGTAGCCTCAGCAGGGCCCAGGGCTGACCAGTGAAAGACTTCATTTCCCAGCCTCCCTCCTGGTGAAGCGTGGCCATGAGACTGAATTCTGGCCATGGGGATGTGTGCAGCATCTGAGTCACACCCTCTGTCCCGTTTCCAAGTTGGGAGGTGGCAAATCAGCCACCATCCCTGAGGGATGGCTGGCCTGCACCATGTGGCTTAAAATTAAAATGATTTTTAAAATGTGATCATGTTATCACCTACTAGCACTGGCACATCAAGATTTCAGGTGAAACGCTGGGCTTTGTCTTCTGTCCACAGCTGAGAAAATCTGGCAGCCCTGAGTTGGTTCCTTCCTGGTTAGAGGAGCGCTGTGATGGAGGGGGAGCCACTGGGTTCCTGAGTGACTCTGTGGAGAGAGCCCCTGGCTCCCCAGGCTACCTGCCTTCCTCTGCACTCTGAACAGAGAGAGGAATCCACATCCAGCTACTGCCTGGAAGCCTTCCCTAATCTCAGCCTAGGAAAGCCCAACCCACGCATCTAGACTTCTCCAGGAAGCTTCCCCGTGTCTCCTTCTCCCCGCAACCCCACACCTCCCTGGGCTGGCCACACTCCATTGTGACTCTCTATCTCCCCCAACCCTCAGCCACTGCCTGCTTGACAGCCCCTTGGGATGCAGGACCCTAGAGTCCCCTTCTTACTCAGGAATTCAGCATGAGACCTGGGGTAATCAGAGTATTAGCAGAGTATTAATTAGTATTCGCAGTTCTGAGCACTTGCTGTATGTCAGATGTGGTTCTAAGCTTTTCATCTCATGTCATCCTGAGACCAAGCCCATGAAATTGTACAGATGAGGGAAACTGAGGCCAAGTGACACGGCCTGAATCACACAGGAGTAGCACCCAGAGAAGACTCAAACTCAGGCCCTCTGGTGTCGGAGCTCCCTGCCCTTAACCTTTAGGCAGCACTGTCTCTCCACAGAACAGGGCTAATCCACACTGAGTAGATGAATAATAAATAGTGATGACTCAATGAATGGGCACTGCCCTCCTTCTGTGGCTCCATGGGTTAGCGCAGGGCTGAACCCTGCGTACACACTCAGAACATGTTTATAAAGTGAGCAAGTGAACAAACATCCTGGGTGGACAATTGTTTCCGGAAGTTATAATCTCTTTGGAGTTGGTGACCTTAAAATCCTTAACATACATCTTTCTCTCCAAAATCCATCATTTTAAGACTGTTTGAGAAGAGACACCACATGCCAGCTCCACGGCCCATTAAAGTTAACCAACCGTGCAGATTTGGTGGGAATGATGAAAACAGTAAGAGACTTGGGTGGTTTTCCACAACGGCTTAAATCATCGTGAAATACCAAGGAAAAGTAATGATGAACTTGTGAAACACCCCAAAGCTGGCAGAACCCTGGCCGTATCTCATTGCTCTTGTCCTTTTTGATGTGGAAAAGGTACACAGTGGCTCTGGTGACCACCAGGAACAGAGACCTGGGGGCCTCCACCCACTCCCGACAGGTGTCTGTAGACTGTAGGATCTGCCCAAGAGGTTATCTGGAAACCAGAAGACCCATGCACCGACGGTCAGGGCAGTGGCTAGAGAAAAACAAAGCCCTTTCCTACTTATAAGCTTTGAGGTCTAGACCCTCTATAAATTATTCAGGCAAGTCAAGGCAGCAGCCATTGCCAACATGACCACGCTCCCTGTGGTTGCTGTAGTTAATTGAGTGCCTACTATACCATAGACGGTATTAGATGCTTCCGAAATGTTTAATCTTCCTAGTAACCTGTTCCGGCAAATATTGTCATCTCCAGATTACACATGGAGAAGCTGAGGCTCAGAGAGGTTAAGTCACTTGTCCAAGGCCACAGAGCTGGTAAGTGGCAGATTTAGGATTTCAACCAAGGCTGGTTTCAACACACACATTCCAAGAAGAGGCTGTGCTTGGAACCCAAAATACAACCCAATATAATTTCTACTGGCATCATGGTGGTCTATAATCTCTTCCCAGTGCGCCCCATTTCCCCAGGCTCAAGACCCTGCTGGGGACCCTCGATCAACCCCCAGAATCCCACCCTTGAGCCACTGGGTCTCATGATCCAGTTCAGCCCCAGTGGGCACAGACACGGCGAGACGGTCTTTGCCTCAGAATCAGGCCAGCCATATGACACCCAGTGGCCTGCTCCCTCCCCAGGGCACACGCTGAGCTCACGCCTGCTGCACGCCAGCATGGCCAGCCATGGCCTGAGTGAGCTCCTGACTCCGGCCCAGTGGGCGCTCAGGGGCAGCCCTGCATGCTGCCACTCCTATCTTACGGCTGTTTTCACCTAGCAAACAGAAAATTACAAAAAAGCATAAAGGAAACAAAGAATCACTCATAACCCCAATGGCTGGAACCCACCACCTGGAACCCACCACTCCACCTTTCTGCCAGTTTTCCCAGGGCATTTCACCAGGGAATTGTTTGTCTGTAACTGATGTCCACACTATAGAGTTTTTTTTTAGCTTCACCTTCTACTTTATTCACTGACCATTATTTCCCGTTCTTCCACCTCATTTTTAAAAACCCTAATTTCTACCAACTCCTTTATAGCCATACATGTGGCTATAATAGAAATCTTAACATGAAATCTTTATTTTTTGTTATTGCTAACATTATGCGATCATAAAGCAACGTGGTGAGGCATTTTCTTATTTTTCTCTAGTGGATTTCCTCCAAGAACATTTCAAGAAGCAGAATTATGTGTGGAAATGTGTGGCCATTTCTGGGGCCCTCAGTGCAAGTGCCCACACTGCCCTCCAGATACCTGGCTGTGTTTGTGCCTCCACCGGCTGCAATGGGCATGCATATTGAGATTATTTTCTTTTTTAGCCACTTAGCACCCATGCCCCTCTTGCCAAAATTCTCCTTTTGACAAAACTCCTCCCTACAATGTGAGCCACACTTGGTGGACAGGTCAGCCAAGGCCGTGTGTGGACAAACTCATCCCTCTGAGTTTAGAATCCTAAGCTGAGGGCTCCAGGATAGAAAACTCAGCAGGGACCTCATTGCTCTCATGTGTTTGCCATTTGGGTCTGCTTAGCATGGATCAAACTTAAAAACCCAACAGTGAATCAAAAGGGCAAGCCACAGACAGATAAGCATCATCCGAGAAGATGTGTGTAAATTTCACAAATAAAACAGAAGCCTATGGGTCACACAGCCCCTCTGCTAGAGATGGGGTGGGGGGAACCTGCAGGTCATGGCCCCAAGCCAGGAAACGTCTTGAAGGCAAATGCAGTAAACTGTGGACAGGACATGAATCAGCGGGAGTGTGGCCCCTACAAGTTCAGGCATCACATGGTCAATGCGTCCTGGGGCCTGGCTGTGGATGCGGGTGACCAAACGGCTCCCAGAGGCAGCTCTAATGGCCTCCAACCACCAACATGAAAAGGGATAGCTGGAGCGTGGGCACAAAGACACTGGGGAACCGAGGGGTGGTGTAAGACATTACGGAGCTGCGTGGTGAAGGCACAGGCTGTGACGTAAGGACGGCCCACCTGGGGGAGGGTGGGGCAGCTGCCAGCAGCCAAGGCCCCCCTCCTCCCTCTAATTCTCCCACCACTCTTTTTTCTTCTTTTTCTTTTTCTTTCTTTAAAGAAGAGAGATGAAGGAAAAAAGGTGAGATACGAATACCAAACAATATGAGTGGTGAGTGTGTGGATAGACAGAGCTCTCAATCAGGCGACCTGAGCATGCATCCAAGCTCTGCCACCCCTGGGGTCCAAAACTGCTTGAAGAAACTGTACCTGCCTCCAGGGCCTATAAGATTTTCCCCCACCCGAATCTCACATTGAAATGTCATCCCCGGTGTTGGAGGTGGGGCCTGCTGGGTGGTGTCTGGGTCATGGGGGCGGATCCCTCATGCTTGGTGCTATCTTCCTGATAGTGAGTTCTGGCAAGATCTGGTCATTTAGAGGTGGGTGGCACCTCCTCCCCCTCTCCTGCTCTCTCTCCTCCTTTGCCCTTTCGCTTCCTTCACCTCCCACCATGAATAAAAGCTCCCTGAGGCCTCCCTAGAAGCTGAGCAGATGCCACCATACTTCCTGTACAGCCTGCAGAACCATGAACTGATTAAACCTCTTTTTTTTTTTAAATAAATTACCCAGTCTCAGGAATTTCTTTATAGCAGTCCAAAAATGGCTTAATACAGGCTATTACAAGGATTAAATTCCTTTTTTTTTTTTAAGGGGGGCAGAGTCTCACTGTTGGACATGCTTGAGTGCAGTGGCTCAATCTTGGCTCACTGCAACCTCCGCCTCCCAGGTTCAAGCGATTCTCTTGCCTCAGCCCCCCAGTAGCTGAGATTACAGGCATGCACCACCACGCCTGCCTAGTTTTTATATTTTTAGTAGAGACAAGGTTTCTCCATGTTGGCTAGGCTGGTCTTGAACTCATGACCTCAGGCGACCTGCCCGCCTTGGCTTCCAAAAGTGCTGGGATTACATAAAGGCATGGGCCACCGAGGCCGGCTGGATTAAATTCATTTTTGTTTATGAAGTGCTTAAAACGGTGCTGGACATACAGGAGGTGTTATAGCAGTATTAGGCTACTATTTTTATTTTCTATAAGCCTGAAATATTTTGTAGTCAAAAAAACCCGGTGGGTACGGTGGCTCACACTTACAATCCCAGCACTTTGGGAAGGCAAGGCAGGTGGATCACAAGGTCAGGAAATCGAGACCATCCTGGTCAACATGGTAAAAGCCCCATTTAAACACAAAAATTAGCTGGGCACGGTGGCATGCGCCTGTAATCCCAGCTACTTGGGAGGCTGAGGCAGGAGAATCGCTTGAACCCAGGAGGCGAGGCTGCAGTGAGCCGAGATCACACCACTGCACTCCAGCCTGGAGACAGAGCAAGACTCTGTCTCAAAAAAATAAAAAACAAAACAAAAAACCACCCATAAAGCTGGAGCTGAGTGATTCCAGCAGGGGTGTCCCAACAAGACTGTTCACCAGATCCTGTTCTTGAGCTCCCCCAACACACCGGGCTGTCCTGGCTCTGTCTTCCACGCCCCTGATTCTGCGCCCACCACACCCCTTTGACCACCTGAGCCCCGAGGACTGTGACCCTCTTGAATACAAAAGCCCTGCCTGCTACCTTGGGGACACAGGCGCTTTCTAGGCTGCTTAGCGGCTGCAACAGTGCCAGCTTCCCCAGCCTCAGCTGCCTGTGAGATTTATACCCTGCACTTCCTGGCACGGGTGTGGAGATTTACGCTGGGTAGGTTGGGACACCAATTAAAGGGCCGATGTAAATGAACCCTCTCTTAAAGAGCTTACCAAGGAAACAGACAGCCAGCTCAGCAGTAAACAATAATGACGCCTGGGGGGAATTACGGCACCAGCTGTCACACCCCGCCCCCCCAGGAGGAAACAGGGTGGCTGGAGGAGCATGAAGAAGAGAGTCCAGGGAGCGGGTAAGAAACTAAGAGGAATGGCCAGGGGCCCTGCCACCCAGCAAAGTGTGCCAGAAAGTGCCCATGCCCACTGACCCTGGCACAGCTCCTGCCCTGCAGAGGCTGGAGAGCAAAACGCTGCATTTCTCAGGCACCATGCAGCTGGGTCTGGGAGGAGAGTTCTGTCCTGACCTGGGTTTTCCGATTCTCATCCCACCTCCCCAGCATGCCAGGACTCACCCCCATCCCCCAGCCTGGCTCCTACCTGCTTCTCATTAGAGAGAGCCCTAAAGCCTAAGTGAGTGGGGCCATTGCTCTGCTACCTGGGCAGCCCCCTAGACGGTGACAGGCCGCTGGTGGCTTTCTTAGACTGACAGCCTCCTGACGCCAGCTTCCTGATGGGGCTGAAGCTGCAGCTCCCTGGGCAGGCCAGTTCTGCAGTGCTGCTCCGGGAGTGTTCCCGGAGGCCCTCCAAGAGTCTGCACCTGCAAACTCCCCACTGTGGGTAAGCACCTGGCCCCTGGGCTAAACTCTTTCTAATTAAGAGCTGAGTGTTATGGACTGAATGTTTGTGTTCCTCCAGAATTCATATATTGAAGCCCTAATCCCCAATATTTGGGGGTGGGGCCTTTGGGAGGTGATTAGGCTGAGATGAGGTCATGAGAGTAGAGTCCCCATCAGTGTCTTATAAGAAGAAAAAGAAGCATCAAAGTTCCCTCTCTCTGCCATGTGAGGACCCAGCGAGAAGGCCGCCGTCTGTGAACCAGGAGAACGCACTTGCCAGGGACCCGATCTGCCAGGAACCTGACTTTGATCTTGGACTTCCAGCCTCCAGAACTGCGAAATATATTCCTGTGGTTTAAGCGCCCCCGAGTCTGTGGTATATTATTATAGGACTAACACATGGGGCGATTTTGTTTTCTGCAGCGTCCCCGCCATTGCCCTGGGCAGCCCTCCCACCTTCTCTCCTTGCCCCAGCCCCTGCACCCTTGTTGCTGTTCCCTGCACTTGCCCGCTTTGCATATGCTGTTCCCTGGGTGGGCTGCCCTGCCTTCCTTCTCCCAGCTGGATTCCTACTCAGCCTCCAAGGCACCTGAACTGTCACCTGCCCTGAAGCCATTCCTGACATCTGTACCCCAAACCAAACACACAGAGGGAGTTAGCAGCTTCCTCCTGGCGCCTGCTCTAAGTTCAACATTCACCATGGCAGGTGCCTGGAAGCGCTCCAGTGGACAGGGCAGCAAGCTCGGAGGTCGCTAGCCGGCCCAGCCGAACTAGCTGGATGACCCTGGGCAATTCCCTGACCTCTCCCTCTGAAAAAAGAGGCAAGACTGTTAACACCTGCCCACAGTCCAGAAGAGTCCCCAGCACATGTGCAGTGCTGCATTGGGGGTGGCGCTCACTCTCAGTGAGAGGGACTGACAACCAACCAACCAAGAGACGTCTGGAGAAAGCTCTGCCCAGCCCTGAGAGCCGCGAAGAAGACGGTCTGTCTAGGGTGGTCAGGGAGGGCTTCCCAGGGAGGGCGCTGCGTGCTGGCCCCCGGCCACTCTGAGCACCTGCCATGGTGGATGCGGCAGGAGCCTCTCACAGACAGTGGGCCAGGTGGCTGCAGTGTGTGCTGTGGGGCCAGGGAGCTGCCTGCTGGCCGGGAGCCTCGGGTATAGGGACAAGCAGGCCCGCCTGCCCCATGCCCCTCCCCTGACCTGGCCACACAGGCCTGACCACAGGACCCAGGAGGAAGCTTGAATGACTCCGGGGTCTCCCATGAGTGGAAGCCACCACCGAAGCTCACATCACCACCAAGGCCAGGCCAGGGAGAGCTTGGTGAGACATGAGACAATGCTGTCACATGAATCAATTCTGAATTTGCCAAATGTCATCCTCCTGTGATTAAAAAGCAGGTGGCGAATCATAAACTGACTGCGAGCATCAGTCACCAGGTCGCAAGCAGCCGTGCCTGGAGCTGCTCTGGGACATGCTGCTTTTTCCAGGCTCCTGCTGCATGCCTGGTGTGGTGGGTGCGGGCTGCCACTCTTCCCCTTACAGTGAGGAGACAGAAGCCCAGAGAGGGCAAGTAACCAGCTGGGGTCACACGGCTTGGGGAAGCGGAGAGAGGGATGTAAATCTTGGTCGGCTGCACCTTTGCCTTGGTCCAGGGGAGGCAAAAAGGTACTAGTCAGGAAGGGCTGATGCTGACGTCAGGGACCAGGGTAGGTTCCATATGGAAGAGGCAGCATGTATATACATAGGCCCTGAGGCCAATCTGTTGGCCTCTTACTGCTGTGTGACCTTGGCCAGCTCCTTGACCTCTCTGGGCCTCAGCTTGTGCATCTGTGAAGAGGGAATGGAGCTTGCCCATCTAGAGTGCTATGTGAAGATGAGGGAAGTCACAGCAGTGCAGCAACTAGAGGAGAGCTTGGCGTACAGCCAGGAGCCTGCACCTGCCGCCCCTCAGGACTGTTTCCTGGGGTGGGCACTGCCCTGGGCATAGGGAGGTGGGGTGGACAGGAGATGAGGCTTCTGCCCTCTGGGAGGGGAGGAGAAGCATGCGGCTGTGGGAATGTGAGGCGGTGGTGCTGCTGTGAGGGGCCACCAGCCTCCTACACTATCGAGAAGGGTCACCAGGGCAGCCCTCACCTCGGGCAACATGGCAGAGGTGACAAAAACAACAGGAGAGTGCTCGAGCTCTGGCCTGGCCATCCGATCTTGATGGCTACAACACAGAAGGGCTGTTGGTGAAAGCGAAACAGTGGAAGCACCCCGATGGCCATCCATGGGGGACTGGCTAAAATGTGCCACAGTGTCTTTCCGAAGTTGCATGTCACCGAATCACTCATGTCAAAACGTGCTGGGAACACAAGGCCAGCTGCGGAGCTCTCCACATACAGTGAGACTCTGTTCACGAGGAAAGACAACTTACACGGGATACAGCAGGCTTAGCATGTGCGCACACTGTCGATGCAAATGCACAGAAGATTCTGGAAGGAAAGGCTCCAGACATGAGAGCAGACACCTGTGCTGAGGGGCCAGGCTGGGAACACCGGCCAGAAGTGATGTCAGCCTCATCCTGGCTTGAATGAGTCTAAGGAGAACCTTCGCGTGTGCTGCTTATTACACCTGCGGGCTGCGGGTGGGGATACAGAATTGGTGGTGTTTTCCTTGGGTGTGGCTCTCCAGGACAGTGTTCCTGTACTCAGAGGATGCATACCCAAGCATTACAGGTGGGGTATCATGGCACCCACGGCCTGCAGGTGGGCAAAAGGGGGGCACAGGTGTATGTTCCCACAGGGAGAGAAGGACTGGCCACAGAAGATGTCAACAGGTGGGGGCTCCAGGCAAAGTCTGTAGGGGGATTTACTGTGTTGTTATTTCAAATTTTCCCTGGGTCTGACATTTTTTTTAAATAAAAAATTTACACCAGGCACAGTGGCTCACACCTGTAATCCCAACACTTTGTGAAGCTGAGGCAGGTGGATCACCTGAGATCAGGAGCTCAAGACCAGCCTGGCCAACACGGTGAAACCCCGTCTCTACTAAAAATACAAAAATTAGCTGGGCATGGTGGTGGGTGCCTGTAGTCCCAGCCACTCAGGAGGCTGAGGCAAAAGAATCACTTGAGCCCAGAAAGCGGAGGTTGCAGTGGGCTGAGATCGCACCACTACACTCTAGCCTGGGTGACAGAGTGAGACATGATCTCAAACAAACAAACAAAAAATTACAAATGTATGATCTTGGAGGGACGGTGGGTGCTGGGTGCCAAAAAGGAGAGCCAAGCACTGTGAAGATTTGGAGAGGAGGTGGCATTTCAGCCTGTGCGGGGGCTGGTAGGGCCCATGCAAGGAGCCGGAGAGGCTGAGCGGCCTGTGTGGGTGAGTGAGGCAGGACAAGCAGGAAGCCCCATGCTGGGAGGCATAGGGAGGACCTGGAGGTGCCAGGCAGGGGGTGCTGCGGGGGCCTGGAAGCTCAGGTGAGAGCCACGGAGTATGGATTTCCTTCTAGCATCCATAGGGAGCCATAGATGGGTTTTGAGCTGGGGAGCGCCATGGCCGAGTGGGCAACGTAACGCGCAGAGTGGCTGTTCCCTGCAGGCCCTGGCCTGATTCAGCATGTCCCTCTCCCCCGCTGCCCTCCTCCGTTCCGCTAGCCAAGTCCTCTCCCCTCTCACTCCAGGGCTTCCTGGCTGGCCAGGTGCTCTGAGGATCTCAGTTTCAGGATGAGGGCCTGGCCAGAAGTGGTACTGAGTTACTGTGTTGCTCAGGAGTCTGGGCCCCATGATGTCTCTTGGCAGGTGTCCCTGTCCCCATTCCCTCAGCCTGGCCCTCTTAGCAAAGTCCTGGTGCTGCTGGTCTGCATAAGCCCCCTGATTTAGCCTTGCACTTTACCACGGTGGCCACAGATGAGTCTTCCCACCTCTCCGGGCATATTTCCTCACTGGTAGAGGAGGAAAAGACTCTACTTCACTGCGGAGTCACTCGAGAGGGGCACACACTGGCACCTGGGCTCAGGTTGTCGGAACGTTCTGGCCCCTCTTATTTGTCCCTGGGTGCCTGAAGTGGGCACTCACCAGACCCTTTCTGGATGCCAAATGCACCCTAGCCCATTTCACAGGCGAGCTCAGCACTATTACTGAGGACTGATATCTACTCCGTATCCACCCTTGAACAGAAAAACACTCTCTCCTGTGGCCCTGAGCCCCTGGTGGACCCCTCCCACTGCATGGCTGCCTGCCTGGACCTGCTCCCTACCCTCCCACACTCCAGCAACTGAAAGGTCAGCATCGGGAGCATCAGGGAGCCCCCAGAATGCTGTGAAGGTTTAACCAATTCCCTGCAATTATGCCCCTCAGCTTTTCCTTCGGCCAAATAGGTAGGAAAGAAGGGTCCCTTAGAATCCCTCAGAGAATAAAGGAGGGTCCTGTAGGAGTTTAACCTTGTTGCCAATTTATCGCTGGAGAGTGAGCCAGGCAGAGGCGGCTGGAAGCCCTCCCAGCTCCCTGAGGGCAATCACTGCGGTGCTGACCAGCTGCCTGTGTCCCAGGCCAGGTGCTGGCTATGGGAAGCTCAGGGCCCAGGGCGGGGGGGGCCAATGAGGCCATGCAGGTGGGAGCTGTATGTGAGGACCAAACGGTGTTTTTGGCTTTGCAAGCCTGATGTTCTCCGTCACGACTACTCTGACTGCCCATTTTCTCTAGAAAGCAGCCACAGACAATATATAAATGAATGAGTCTGGCTGTGCTTTAATAAAACCCTACTTACCAAAACAGACAGACTAGAATGGAGAGCCCAGATACAAACCTCGAATATACAGTCAAGTGATTTTCAACACGGGTGCCAAGAACATACAATGGGGAAAGGACAGTCTCCACCAATGGTGCTGGGATAACGACATCCACATGCGAAAGAATGAAGTTGGACCCTTTCATGACACCACACACAAAAGCTGACTCCTGGCCGGGCGCAGTGGCTCACGCCTGTAATCCCAGCACTTTGGAAGGCCAAGGCGGGTGGATCATTTGAGGCCTGGCCAACATGGTGAAACCCCATCTCTACTAAAAATACAGAAGTTAGCTGGGTAGTAGTGGCGCGCGCCTGTAATCCCTACTCAGGAGGCTGAGGCAGGAGTATCACTTGAGCCTGGGAGGCGGAGGTTGCGGTGAGCCAAGATCACACCACTGCACTCCACTCTGGGTGACAGATTGAGACCCTGTCTCAAAAAAAAAAAAAAAAAAAAAAAAAAAAAGAGCTGACTCCCAATGGGCCAAAGACCTAAGTGTAAGAGCTAAGACAATAAAACCGACAGAAGTAAACACAGCGGTAAATCCTCATGACATCGGCTTTGGCAATGATTTCTCAGAGGGGTGAGGCTAGGCCCACCACGGCAGGGCTGGGCACAGAACAGGCACAGGCAACAGATGAAAAAAATGAATAAACTGGGCTTCATCAAGATTAAAAACTTTTGCGATTTAAGGAACACGATCAAGAAAAGTAAAAAGACAGTTCCAAGAACGGGAGACAATATTTGCAAATTACACATCTGATAAGAATCTAGGATCCAGAGGATATAAAGAAGTGTCACAACTCAACAACTAAAAGATACAACTCGATTAAATCATGGGAGAAAGGCTTGAACAGACCTTTCTACAAAGAAGATATACAAATGGCCCGTAAGCACATGAGATGATCAACATCGCAGTCATCAGAGAAAGCAAATCAAAACCACAGGGAGACACCACCTAATAGGTTGTTATATTTAAAAAGCACACATGTGCACGTGCGTCGGTGAGGATGTGGAGACACTGGGAACCCCGTGCACGGCTAGTGCGAGTGTAAAATGCTGCAGCCACTGTGGAATACAGCATGGTAGCTCTAGGTAGTGCTCTACCACTGCAGGACTGCTAGCGTTAATCACAACACAGAGTTTCAAATAGCTAGAACGAGGCCATTGAACGTTCCCAACACAAGGAAATGATGGATGAGGTGACGGCTGTGCCAGCCACCCTGGTCGGGTCACCAGGCATTATGTGTACCCAAACATCACGATGTAACCCATGAATATGTACAGTTATTACATATAAATTTTAAAACTTAAATGTAATTTAAAAATCAAACATAGACTTATCATCTGATTTAGCAATTCTACTTCTGGGTATAGACCCCAAAGAACTGAAAGCAGGGTCTGGAACAGATAGTTGCACACTCACGTTCATGACAGCATCATTCACGGTAGCCACATGGTGAAAACAACCAAAGTGACCGTCACTGGGTAAACACATAGACAAATTTCGCCCCTGTATACAACAGAGTATTATTTAGCCTTAAAAAGCAAGGAATTTCCGACCCTGGCTACTACACGATGGACCTTGAGGACATTGTGCTAAGTGAAATCAGTCAGTCACAAAAGAACAAATACTGATTCCATTTATAGGGGGTCCCAAGCACGGGCAAATTCAGAGACGTGAAGTAGAATGGCACTTGCCAAAGGCGGCGGGAGGACGGAATAGGAAGTTATTGTTTCATGGAGACAGTTTCAGTTGCAAAAAAGGATCAAGTTCTGGAGATGGACGTTGGTGCTGGCTGCGCAACACTGTGAAGGTACTTAATGCCACTGCACTTAAAAATGGTTAAAATGGCAAATTTTATGTTAGTCATGTTTTGTGACAATTTAAAAAACAAAGCAATAAGAGAAAAGAATTTTAAAAAGCATATGCCCAGGTGAACATGCTGTTAGGAAATTGTCTCTCCAATCATTGAAGGGGCCTCAAGGAGCTGAGGAGCCCAAAGCTGAAGCTTCTTCAGCTGTAAACCTGCTTCTGCAGGTTTAAAAACTGAATCCGTTTAAAGAAAGTTTGGTGATGAAGGAATGAGCAAGGGCAGCTGGCTGCAGGAAATGGATGCTGGATGGTGCTGAGCTGAGATGACCTGATACCGTCTGCATGCTACAGCTGTGCCTTGCAGTTTAATGGAGAGGTGTCAACAAGCCACACGGTAGGGTTAGGCGGGTCCAGCAACATCCTGGCTTCGTCCTGTGATCCCTGATGCTGCTTAGGAAATAAAACTCCAAACCTTTCACGAACTCATACAAAGCAGACAGTGGCCTGGATGTGGCCTGGGGGCCGTGGTTTCCAGAACCCCAGTGTCATCTAAGGCAGCCTGGCTCCACGTGGGAGGCGCAGGAGGGGCAGCTATGGATGTAATGATTGTGATGGATGACACTGAAGCCAAGGACAGGTGGCAAGAGAGGGTGGATCCGGAAGCTCAGATAAGATGGAGCTTTTGTTACGTGGCACTGGCTCTATTTTCTCCAGGGCAGAATGGCATTTCTGATAGCTCTCTCAGTGAGAATGGAAGGCCGTCTATGCTCTGCCTCACGCAGCCCTGGGCAATCTCCACAGTTCTCTGTAGCTCCGCCTGGGAGGTGGCCAAGGCCTGAGGTGGGTCACAGGGATGGAGAGAGAGCTCTCTGCTTGCCTGGGCAGGCTTAGAAAGAGGTTTTTGGCCTCTAAGACATGTTCCTTAGAAGGCACTCCCCTGGCACAGGGACACCTGGAGAGCTGAATGCACATGGCCTGCTGCCAACAGCGCCCTCCCAGGGACAAGGCTGCAGAGAGCCAGCACACAGTCTGCAGCAGCAGTGACCTTCAGACCCCCAGGGACAGGACAAGGACTCTGTCCCTGTCACATCCTCGCCCTCCACACTTCTCTGGCTCCTCAGCGCCACTCAATAAGGTGGTGACTATGATTGCCCCAGTTTACAAATGAGGAAACTGAGGCTTGGCGGGAGGGGGCACACTCAACCGAGGACTTCAAAACCTGAGCTCCTCACCCCTGCTCTCTCTCATAAAGGAGACATGGGCCAAGTGAGGCAAGGATGGAGAAAAGGCCCCGTTCCTGTTTCTGCTGCCCATAAGCTGTGTGCCCTCAGGCAGGAAAGTAACTTCTCTGGGCTCTGTGTACTCCTCCCCAAGGCCCACACGTGGTACACACTCGATTAGCGTTAATTGTTCCTCTTCCCCAGGGAGGAGCTGCTCACAGTCTACAGGGAGAGACAAACACTTAATTAAGGAAACTTTACAGTGCAATTTGAGATGGGACTGAATGGAGCAGCGAGCAGAGTGATCTAGTGCACCAAAGGAGGAGGGCCGGGCAAGGACGGGCTGGACAGGCAGCGAGCACAACGCCCCCGCCTGCACCCCTGCCCTCAGAGGCATGGCCAGGCATCCTTCACCATGACCAAGAGGGGCGGGGACAGAGGGCCAAACCGGTCACCTGTACGAGGCTTCCTGGCAGAACTTAGTCATGAATCAAGTCCTAGCTCTCCTCTCTCAGAGAACTCAGCCTCCTGCATTAGGGATTAAATATGGCCTCAGGGAATCCCAGATTCAATGGTGTTTACACATTTAAACAGGAGGCAGTTTCATTTAAATATCACCTCCTGCCTACTGCCCAGCAGTACCCCACAACCCCTCCACCATGAGTCTTCAGCAGCTCCCTATCCTGCAGGAGGCTGGCATGGTCCTGACCATCACAGTGGCTGCCCTATGCTGCACTTGCCCACGTGCTCCACGAAGCTGCCTGCTTTTGTGAACAGGGTTTTGCTGCGGCACAGCCATGCCTGCACCTCTGCCTGAGTCATCGTCAGAGCTGACTAGTTATGACAGGACCCCATGGCCACAAAGCCTAAACTATTGCCACCTGGCCCTTTACAGAAAAAGTTTGTTGGGCCCTGTGTTACACCTGTCTCACCTGCTCCTCCCAGCTACCTGAAGAAGCCAATGTCATTCTCATTTCCCAAGTGAGGAACCCAAGGCTGGGAGGGGTGAGGCTAGGCCCACCACGGCAGGGCTGGGCACAGAACAGCAGCTCGGTGGTTATTTGCTGAGTGAATGGATGAATGAATGAATGATGTGACCGAATGCCCCTGGGCTCAGCACGGAGTTCGAGCATCACAGGGACCATCCCAGTGGCCTGTGGGGGAGAAGGTGCTCTCTGCCCCTGGAGGTTTGGCCCTGGGCAGTCATGCACCCATAATTGATATTTCTGAGACAGCATCTGGCAATGCCTCGGGCAGCAAGGACACAGCCAGGGCCAAGGCCAGCCCTGAGGGGACAGAGTGGCAGCCTGGCCACCAACGGAGAGGTGCAAAAGAGGGCAGAAAGAATAGGGCTGGTCAGTTCCAGGCCCACAGCAAGGAGGCGCTCCATGGTCACTGGAGCAACAGCGCGGCCCCCAGGATAGGGCAGTGGGCTGGGATCTGACCCCTGAGGGGACAGACCAGGCCACCTTGGAAGCTGGGTGCACACCAGAGCACAGTCCTTCGGAACTGCCCCTGGGCTCGGGGACAGCCATGGCAATGGGAGCCTGAATGGGGGGACCTCCATCCAGATTAAAGGCCAACTCTCTCAATGCTGGGCCTGAAGTAGTTCAGGTCGGCCAGGGGCAGGGAGGAGCTGCCGGCACCGGCCCTGGCTCAGCTGGCCTGTAGGGAGCTCACCTTCCAGTGAAGGAGGCGAAATAAGTCAAATCCGTCAGATGGCATGCACCCTGCAGAGAGCAATGCCCACTCCAAGGGGGCCGGGGCCAAGTGTTAACCTGTAAACTGGCAGGGCGGGGAAGCCCTCCCTGAGATGAAAATACTCAGACAAAGACCTACAAAAGGTAACGGAGCCACGTGGGTGTCACGGGAAGAATGTGCCAGGAGGGTGGAGGGCACAGTCCCTGCAAAGGCCCTGGGGCAGGGAGGGAGTCCAGGAAGAGTTGAGGCTAGAGAAGTGGCAGGACAGGTGGCCAGGGCCCCGAGTGCCCCGTGAGGACTTCGTCTTTGAGTGAGGAGGCAGCCAAGGGAGGGTGCTGAGCACAAGAGGGGCAAGGACGCACTTGGGTTTTATTAGGTCCCTCTGGCTGTTTGGGGAGGGAGAGGGAGGGAGGAAGAGAGGGAGCAGGATGAAGGAGGCAGGGAGGGAGTGGGAGGGGAGGGGAATGAGGAGCCTGCTAAGCTCCACCCCAGGAGACACACGGAGTAGGGTAGGGCAGTGTGTGGCTCACATGCCACCACGTCCTGCAGACCCTTGCCTGATGCCCTCAAAACTCAAAACTGGAGCTGGGCACAGGCCCCGGGAACAGATACATCCCACCTGGTCTCTGTTATTGGCTTCACTTTGCTGCCAAGGATCCTGAATCTCAGGGAGTGCTGAAGCTTGCCAGGGTCACACAGTGTGATTACTGGATATGCCAGGATTCAAATCCACATCCTCCCCATCACACACCCAGGATTCCAGACCCTCGAGGGGGAGGCAGCATCCCCACCCTGCTGCCACTGCCGGAGCTACCTCCACGTCAATCTAATGGAGGAGGAGCCTTGTACACATTCCCGGGACACAGGCTGGTGACCCAGCCCTGCCCCCAGAAGTGTCTTCATGTGTCCTCCCTGCATGAGGTGTGCTGAGTGCCACAGGCCCAGGGGCAGGGCTGGAATGTAACTGCTGTCTCTATTTTAATAAAGACTGTTCAAAGCCCTGAAAATTAATTTCCCCGAGGAAGACAATTACATGTCAAATAATACACCCGCTGAGCAAATGATTAAGATAAAATCCAGCCAAGAAGGATTTGCACTGGTTGGTTTTGAGCTACTCGGCTCAACACGGAAGGCCTTCGAAGGTTATTACCAGGCAGTAATGAACACAGGCGTCCAGTCGAGGGGAGGGAGTTCATTTCTAATATTTGTGCCCCTTCACAATTTATTTCAAACCTACAAATGGTGTCTGTGGGAAAGCCTGTCTCCGGCCCCACTGAAGGCCAGTGTTGGCGCAGTCAGACCTTCCCAGTTCCCATGGGGACAGTGGCCTGTGGCTACAGGGAAGGCTGGCCTGAGCCAGTGGGCATACAACTGGGAGGCTCTTAGATGTGGATATGAAGGGCCTACCCTGGGCTCCAAGTCCAAAGTGGCCTTGCGACTTCTGTCATTTTGGAAAATCTGGCCAGCATGATTGGCTGTACCTGGCTGATGGCACTGGCTGAACCCGTGCCACCAGCCAGGTAAAAGGCCAAGTGTCCTCTGCAGACCCCTGAGTTCGCACCCCCTGACTGAGCCTTCTTGTGGAAAGTGAGGCCCAGAGAGGTGAAGGAGGTTGCTTACGAACACACTGCAAGGTGGGAAAGCAAAGATGGAAGCCTGAAGGTGGGGACAGGAGGTCAGAGAAGGTTTCTCTGTGAAGGTGATGATTAGAAGAGCGGCTTGCTCTGCAAGGTGGTCCACGGATCTCTATAAGTGACTGTAGAGCTCGGAGCCCTTTCCCAGATAACAGAAGACAGAGGCCGAGAGTCGCTGTTCATCAGTGAAGTGGGGATGTTAGCGGCACCACCCACTGCCACACACACTGGATTGCAATGTGCAGATTGAAGAGACATCCAGGCTATGGTTCCAGGCAAGGCTGGCACATGTTAAGAGCTCAAGAAAGGGCCCTGGAGGGACTGTCATTATTAGTGGTGTACTTGGCCAAGGTGTCAGGGGCGGGGACCCCGCCCATCAGATCCAAACCCAGAGACACTCTTGGGCAAACCTCCCATGGGACCGCCTAGATCCCCCAGACTGTCCTAGCTCAGTCATGGGCCACACCCTCCTCCCAGGGCTACCTTCAGCCCCACACATCACCTGCCAGCAGTCGTTCAGCATCATCGTGAGGGCGGGTCCCCAATCCATATCCACCCACCCTCACCACCTCCATGCTGCCATCCTGGCCTGGCCACCATCATGTCTGACCAGAGCACCAGGGAGGCCTCCTAAGGGATCCCCTACCTCCTCCAGTCCACACAGCACCCTGAGGGACCTTTTAACACAAAATTCAGACGTCGCCACTCCCCTGCCTGCAGCAGTGCACAACTCCCCACTGCCCCTGGGTAACTCTACAGCGTGGCTTCTGCTGCCCCTCACCCTTACCCACTGAATCCTTATGACATCATCCGTCTTCCAGATCCTTAAACATGCCAAGCACACCCCCAGCTAGGGGCCTTTGCTCCTACTACTCCCTTTGCCTGGAATGTGCCTTCTCAGCTCTTTTTGTGGTTGTCCACGTACCCTCAGGAGTCCTTCTAATCATCACCTTCACAGAGAAACCTTCTCTGACCTCCTGTCCCCACCTCCACCAGATGAGGCCCTCCAGCTGCTCCCTGTCATTGCTCCCAGGGCACTTTCTCCGCCGCGTTGCTTAAATCCCAGGCATCTAACGACTAGGCATTCACTCCTTCATGGTCTGTCCCAGAGCAGGCGATGGTGGGAGGGCGGGGCTTGGGCAGTGCTGAAGGTACGGGAACCAACATGCCAGAGCTGGCAGTGCAGTGTGATACTCAAGAACAAGGACTCTGGAGCTGCACAGCCCGGGACGAATCCCACACTCATCTCTTAGAAGCTATGTCCTTGTCCCTGAACAGCCCTCTGGGCTTCAGTTCACTTCCTCGTCTGTACAATGAGATAAGAGCATCATCTACCATACCAGAATTCCGCTGGTGGAGGCTGAGAGCCCTACGCACGCTGGCATTTGTTACAGAAGGAATGTAGACTCCAGACACCTGTGCCACCCCATGTCCTGGCCAGGAAAAATTATGGGACAAGGAGGACCTGAAGCCAGCTGAAGCCACGTGCTGCCCGGTGTGCCACTCCCAGTGCAGTCCTGCTAAAAAGGGCCTGGCCACCTGGGGAAGGTGATGATAATTTTCTCACTGGGACTTCCAGAGGAAAAAGATGCCTCCTGCACTGCATGAGTATTAAAGGTTTTTTTAAAAATGAGATTTGGGCCGGGCGTGGTGGCTCACACCTGTAATCCCAGCACTTTGGGAGGCCAAGGCGGGCAGATCACGAAGTCAGGAGTTTGAGAACAGCCGGGCCTATATGGTGAAACTCCATCTCTATAAATAATACAAAAATTAGCCGGATGTAATGGCGCGCACCTATAGTCCCAGCCACTCAGAAGGCTGAGGCAGGAGAATCGCTTGAACCTGGGGGGGCGGAGGTTACAGGGAGCTGAGATCATGCCACTGCACTCCAGCCTGGGCAACAACAACAAAAAAAAGAGATTTTATATTCTCAATATTAAAGGGAAACCTTCATTTGTGTTCTGAAGCCAGTTTTGTTGATTTTTAACAGCTTTATTAAGGTAAAATTGAAATACAATATTCTGGACATATTAAAATCATATAATTTAATAAGCTTTAGCATATATTTGCACATGTGAAACACACTCATGATGGAGCATATCCATCGCCCTCAAACATTCTCTCGTGTCTCACTGTATTCCTCCCTCTTGCCTCTATAAGGATTAGTTTGCATTTTCTACAATTGTATATAAACAGGATCATACAGTATGCATTTGTAATCTGGCTTCTTTCACTCAGTTATGATTACTTTTGATCCATTAAAGTTGCTGCACATATCGAAGTTCATTTCTTTCTATTGCCAAGTAGTATTCTACTGTACAGGTGTCCCACCCCTGGTTTATCCTTTAGCCCATTGAGGGATACCTGGCTACTTTCACCTTTTGGCTATCTTGAATTATACTAAGTATGTTTATGTGCAAGTTTTCTGTGTGGACATATGCTTTCGTCTGTCTCAAGTAAACACCTAGGAGTGGAATGGCTCAATCATACAGTAAGTGTGTGTTTAACCTTTTAAGAAACTGCTAAACTGTTTTTCACGGTGTTCATACCATTTCACATTCCCACCAGCAGATTATGAAAGTTTCAGTTTCTCCACATTCTCACAAGAAATTTATGGTCAGTCATCTTAATTTTAGCCATCCTAATCAGTGTAGTAGTATGTCATTTTGGTTTTAATTTGCATTTCTTTAATATGCAATGATGCTGAGTATCACCCCCTAACAGTAATTTGCAGAGCAAAAGTTTTCAATTTTAATGAAGTCTAATATTTTGCTTTTTATAGGTCATGCTCTTGGTATTAAGTCTAAGACCTCTTTGCCAAGCCCTAGGTCCTAAAAATTTTCTATTTTTTCCTAAATGTTTTATAGTTTTATATCTAAGTCCATGATCCATTTTGAGTTAACTTTTATATAAGGTATGAGGTTCACTTTTTTAGTCTATGCATATGAGGCCATAGATCATTGTTTGAAGGGCTATTTTTCCTCCATTTAATTGCTTTTGCATCTCTGTTAAAAGTCACTTTGGCATATATGTGTGAGTCTATTTCAGAGTTCTCTATTCTATTCCATTGATCCATGTATCTGTCCCTCCGCTAATATCATACTGTCTTCATTACCGTAACTATATATTAAGTCTTAACATCAGGTAGAGTGAGTCCTCCTACTTTATTTTTCTTCTTAAAAAATTGTTTTAAGCTATTCTAGGTCCTTTGCTTCTCCAGATACATTTTATAATAAGCTTATGTATGTCTACAGATACAAAATCAAAGAAAAAACTCCTTGCTTGCATTCTGATAGGAACTGCACTAAACCTAAAGAACAATTTGGGGAGAAATGACATCTTCATCACATTTAGTTTTCCCATCCATGAACAGGGTATGTCTCTCCATTTAGTTATGTAGTCTTTGCTTTCTTTCATTTGCATTTTTACATATACAAATCCCATATATTTTCAGTATACAGATCCCAAACATGTTTTGTTAGATTTACACAGAAGGATCTAATTTTCTTTGAAACAACTGTAAATGGTAGGTGTTTTTAATTTTAATTTCCAAATTTTTGTGGTTGTTATACAGAAATGCATTTGATTTTGTGTGTGTGTGTGTGTGGATCACAAATCCTGCTATTATGCTGAACTCACTCATTTTTTTTCTGGTAATCATTATTCATAGATTCCTTGGGATTTTCAATAGATAATTGTGTTATCTGAAAATAGGGACAGTTTCATTTCTTCCTTTCCAATCTGTATAACTTTTGTTGCCTTTCTTGCCTTACTGCTCTGTCTAGAAGTTCCAGTGATATGTTGACTCACAGCAGAGAGAGACATTCTTGCCTGGTTCCCAATCTTTGGGAGAAAATGTTCAGTCTGTCATCTTTAATACTAATGATGGTATCAGTAGGTTTTTTTGTAGATGTCCTTTATAAAGTTGAGGAAGTTCCTCTTTATTTCCATTTTTTTTTCCTGAGAGTTTTCTTAATCATGCATGGGCATTAAATTTTCCTGTGTCATAGATATAATCAATCATATGGTGTCTCCTTTAGCCTGTTGACACAGTGGAATGGGTTACATTAATTTCGAATACTGAACTAACCTTGCATATCTGGAATAAATCCCATTTAGTTGCAGTGTAATTTTTTTTTATACATTGATGGATTAGATCTGCAAATTTTTGCTTAGAAATGTTACATCTATGTTGATGAGGAATTCAAGTCTGCAGTTTTATTTTCTTGTTCCAGCTTGTCCAATTTTAGTATCAGGATAAAGCAGACGTCATAGAACGAGTTGGAAAATATTCTCTCCTTTTCAATTTTCTGGAAGAGTTTGTGTAGAACTGGTATTATTTATTCTTTAAATATTTGATGGAGTTCACCAGTAAAACCATTGAAGCCTGGATTTTTCATTATAAAATTTTTAACTACAATTTCAATTTCTTTGACTGATACAAAGCTATTTAGACTATCTATTTACTATTGAGTGAGCGTTGTTAGTTTGTGTCTTTTAAGGAGTTTATACATTTCCTCTAAGTTTCTGTTGTTGTTTATTGGCATAAAGTTGTTCATAACACTCCACTGTTATACCTCAACTACCTGCAGAATCGGTAGCAGTGTCACCATTCGCATTCCTGGTACTGGTGATTTGTGTCTTTTCTCGTCTTCTGGACCAGTGTGGCCAAAGGGGTATAACTTTTATTGGTCTTCTCAAAGAATCGGGTTTGGTTTCATTGATCGTCAGTATGGTTTTTCAGTTTTCCATTACATTAACTTCCACACTGATATTTTTCTTCGTACTTTGGGTTTAATTTGTTCTTAAAAACAAAACAAAACCATTTTTAAGGTGAAAGCTCAGTTTATTGATCTGAGATCCTTTTTCTTTTCTATTATCTGCATTTAGTGCTCTGTTTTCTCCTATGCACTGCTTTAGAAACAGCTTATGAATTTTCATATACTGCATTTTTATTATCATTCAGTTCAAAAGACTTTCTTTTGATTTCTTCTTAGACCAAAGGATTATTTAGAAATGTATTATTTTCCAAATATTTGGATTTTTTTCCCAGAAGTATTTTTCTTTTGATTTTTAATTTCATTGTGGTCAGTGCACATACTTTGTGTGGATTAAATCCTTTTAAATATATTGAGACTTATTTTATCATATAGAATTTGGCATATCTTGGTAAATGTTCCAGGTGCACTGGAGAAGAATGTGTGTTACTGTTTTTAGGTAAAGTGCTAATCAGGTCAAGTTGGCTGACGGTGTTGTTAAAGTCTTCTACATCCTATCGATATTTGACAGGCTACTTGTCCTATCAAGTACTAAAAGAGGGACACTAGCTGGGTGCAGTGGCTCATGCCTGTAATCCCAACACTTTGGGAGGCTGAGGCAAGTGGATCACTTGAGCCCAGGAGTTTGAAACCAGCCTGGGAAACATGATGAAACCCTGTCTCTACAAAAAAAAAAAAAAACCAAAAATT